>JSYX01000766.1:0-13748 GCA_000787465.1 Thermomucor indicae-seudaticae | reverse complement strand
TTCTGAGCTGAAACTGGTATGATCGATGCATGTAATGCTTGCAGTCCTCCAACGCAAGTTTCACCCGCGCCTTCCTTGCTTTCGGGGCATTTTTGGGGTGTATTTTTGCAATAGCATGCCCCATTGATACGAGAGTGAAGCGAAGCAAGAAATCTTCTCAAGGTAGTGACCGAAAGAAAGAACAAACAGAACCGAACGAGAATACACTGCTATTAGAGCTGTTCAAAACAAAATGTTCACAAACACAAGTGTATCATCGAAAGTTCTAGATTCTTCCTTTTTGCAAGGCACCATGAGGTTGCCATTGTTTCATCGACCAGAAGACGAGGATCTTATTAGTGCAAAAACCTCTAGAAGACGTAATGTAGCGAAAAAGCGGCCTCTACGTCTTGCTACGACGAAACTAGGTTAAGGCTATTTTATCCTATACAACAGAAAAGCGATGTCTTTCATCGTAATTCTACTTCACTGGCGGACAAACGACGCATATCCTATTGAAGATCAGCGCAGTCCACCGGCGCGGAAAAGTTCATCTCAAGAGTGCAAACTCGACTCATGCATATCAAATGCTGGGTCTACGCAATTTGCCTTAAAGGGTAGCGCAAACCATTTTTGTCATGAGCGCTTCACACACGCCAACCTTTCATATTTTGAGACGCAAAGTCAATCTGGACTTGAGCGCAAACTCTTTTTTCATGGGCGCCAAAGAATAATATGCTTGTCGCAAATCTCCAGAAAAAATCCAGTATGTCAGCATTACAAAGCCGGAACCGGGTAAATATTTTCTCCGATCCAGATAGGGACCGAACAACAGGAGCGGGCCGTTTCCTCCGTGGGGCAATATATAACTGAAGCATATCGAGCTTGATCGTTATCTTTAAACTTTCGTTCCAGCAATGGAGTTCGAGAATATTGTCATTATCGGTGGAGGGTACGCTGGCGTGCTTGTTGCCAAAGAGCTGGAGAAGCGTTTAAAGAGCAGGAAGCAGTATCGCATTTTGCTGATCGAAAAGGTTTAAACACAAAAGAAGAACGCTGGCTATTGTGTTTTTTGCTGATCCAGGTAGTTGTTTATTTAGAAATCGCATTTTTATCACTGCATCGCTGCTCCTCGTAGCCTGGTTGAGCCAGTGGACATCCTGATCCCTTATACGCACCTGTTCAAAGACCCCAAGAACCGAGTCATCTAAGCAACTGTTGTACGGCTGGAAAAACACGCTGTCCATCTCGACAGACCTGTCGAAGGCTACGCAGCACCGACTATCTCCTTCCGTTTTGCGGTATATCTGTTTTCCCTTTGTGATTACAAGTGTGTTTTTGGCTTATCCGCTCTATTAGATTCTGGCAACAGGATCCACGTATCCGCTGCCCAGCAAATTGCCGGGAGACAATGTCGAAGCCGGCATGCAACAGATCGCATCCATCCGCGACAAAGTGTCGGCCGCGAAATCCATCCTCATTGTCGGCGGCGGCCCCGTGGGTATCGAAATGGCGGGCGAGATTGCCGATGCGTACGGCAAGTCTAAGCAGATCACACTGGTGCATCGCGGCAAGAAACTCTTGTACGACGTTTTCCCCGACAAGGCACGCGCCAGAATGCTGGATATCGTGCAGAGCAGTGGCGTGCGCGTGCTTTTGGACGATGCAGTCGAGTTACCATCACCCTCTGTGTTTGAGCCAGGACAAGACGCGCCCTTGACCACGCGGCGTGGCCAGAAGATCAAGGCGGATCTGGTCATTGTCGCTTTCAGATTCCGACCCGATACAGACTGGCTGCCGCTGGAGCTGCTGGAGGAGGACAAAAGCGGGTATGTCAAGGTGAAGCCGACGCTGCAGGTGAACGCGGACGGCTGGGACCACGTCTATGCCTTGGGTGACGTAGCGTACTTGCGAGAAGTGAAAATGGCGGCTCGTGTCGGGAACCACGCGGCCGTGCTCGTTCCCAATTTGTTGAGCGCGTTGGGCGCGAAACCGCCTAGCAAAACATATGGAAAGAGTATCAACCTGATGGCTATCACTTTTGGCAAGGTAACGGTATATTCGTTTTTTTATGGAAGACGAGCGCTGACATGGACGTCTTTAGAAACGAGGTTTGCTTATACTGCCTTTCATTACACTCGGGGACCGGGTGACACGAGCGCTTAAAGGCAAGGACTTGTTTGTGAAACGGTTTTGGAAAGAGCTCAATTTGGAGGCGCCAGGTGAGAGAGAGAGGGAGAGAGAGATTGGGCAACACAGGGGAAGAAGATACCGGATTGACGCGGAATTAACAAAGGTCATAGTTCGCAACTAGGAAAGAAGCATTCTTCTTCTTGGTTATGGATCGGATGCACCATTGGAATAGCACTCGCGGGATACTATCTGAATACTCACCGTTATTATGTTTATTCCGTACTGGATCGTTTGTATTCCATATATCATCAATAAACCAAAATATTAATGTCGATAGAGACCGCACCAGAAGATGATTTATACCACTCAAGTCCACTTCAGCGACTATATTTAAGAACCCATGCTGCCTTTTTCTTTCTTATCCTTCTCAGCTACAAGCATTGATCGGCTTCGTTCTTGGTCTCGGCCATGTTCGACAAAGCATTATGGCTGCCTCTACTGTATCAACATGAGACCGATACTTCATTCAAGCTGTATACCCTCGTTTATTCTATCACTCTCTGTTACTACAGCCTGAGCTCTGCCAGTAACCGACTGCAAGTGTTCTTGTACTGCCAAGGATCCCCGCTGACACGTCTAAACTGAAGCCCGTGCATTCCGGGGAGCCAAGCAATTCTAACAATGTGAATCTCGAAGCGGATAGTGGACGCTTCCGGGATATCGGCTGATACAGAATAGATGCCCTTGGTTTCACACCACTGCATATCCGGTGTATTGCTGAGAACGCGAATGATATCGCTACGAATGAAAGACGGTGATTTCGTGGACGTAGTGGCCATGGAGAATAAGCCCTTGAGATAGACTGGACGAACATATCCATCTTCCTTTTCGGTATTGGTTTGTTGCTGTTGCTGCTGTTCATCATTCAGGGATAAGACCGGTGCAAGTGATTTGGTTTTCTGATGCCCCTTTTTCTTATTGTTGGACGCACAAGAAGACGAAGAGAAGGTAGTTGTGGCCACACTGGCGCTCTTTTTATGATGGCCACGGCGACCTGCACCAGCTAATACCGGAGCCGGTGAGGATGGCTGGTTCCAACGGCGTCCAAAGAATGGAACAGATTCTTGGGTCGTATTGTGGTTGGATGCCTCTCGTTCCATTTGTTCCTGCACCAGATAGTAGATCGAAAGGAGCGGGTGATAAGCATCTGGGAGAGTCTGCGGGTCGTCTTTGGAAGCAGAAATAGATGGTGCGGTGCCAAAAAGACTAGCAAAGAGTCCATGACTGTTATTGTTATCATTCTCTGTCATTGGAGGGCGGTGGGCCGCTTTCTGATATCCTTCCGATGCAATCAACGTCTCGAGCTCTTGCTTGATTTCCTCAGCACTGCCGAAGCTAAGCGCAGCCATGCGCCGAATGACCTACTCATCCAAAGGACCAGCCAAAGGACTCCGTTGTGACAAGTGGTTATCGACAGGACCATCGTAACCTCGGGTCATCCACGGAGGCACCCTAATCTCGGACACTGTTGCTCGTTCAGCAGGGTTTACCACCAGCACGCATGACAACAAGTTTCGACATTCTAAGCAATCCCTCTTAGAATGATGCATTCATGGCTTATTTAATACTGTTACCTGTGGTCAAATGGGAAGGATACTCGACGTGTCCACGCTTAACTTTTTCATGCAGCAATTGTACGTTTTGATCATCAAACGGCACTTTGCCGCAAACCAAAATGTACAATACGACGCCGAAACTCCAGACATCGATCTCTGGCCCAGTGTATGCCTTGGCGCTCAAGACCTCAGGAGCCGCAAAGTACAACGACCCACAGCACGTGCTCAGTTGTGATTTCGTTGAAAACAAGTTGGATAAACCATAAGTCAATAATCTTTACATGACCCGTTCGAGATATCAGAATGTTTTCAATCTTCAGATCTATCAGTCAAGACGTTAATAGATATCCCCATTGTTCTCTATGCATAAAGGCTTTTTTTTTACCTCGGTGAACGATCGAGTTTCGGTGACAATAGTCTATACTTTCAACCGCTCTTTTATTCAACCACCTTCCGTCACGTGCTCCCCTCCCGCGCTTTCCAGGCTTACCTAGCGCACTCATGATTTGCCGCGCAAACCGTCGTGCATGCTTTTCATACAATTTGCCATGCGAAATAATGTAGTCCAACAACTGACCGCCGCTTACGTATTCCATCAAGAGGTAGTAATAGTCTCGATCAACTTCAACTGGACCAGCCAGATTCACAATATAAGGATGATGCAAAAGAGATAGCAGATTGGCTTCTCGAAGAATCCGAACCTCCTCCTTCTTGTCCTTGCGAGGGATCATCTTTACAGCAAGCTTTTTTGGGCAATCAATTTTTCTATCGTTGCACTCTTTCTCTCTTGTCGTTACCTTCTTGTGAGGATCAGCCTTGTGGACAGCCAGTTTGACTTTGCCGGTTGCGCCGGTATTCGCCAACTGCACGTTTGGTCTCATAACGATCGAGCCGCTTGCCATGCCATCTGACATCATTGAGCGATGCAGAAGGCGGATCGTCTATTGATGCACAGATTTGCGGCAAAACCCACTTGACAGGTCCTTTATTAGCCATTCTGATCAAGTAATGTAATGGAAAAGGAAGAAAGGAGGTTTTAAGCAACGGAACATATATCTATGTCATATAGTCGGCTCCTACCCCTTATTTGATGCAGGGTTTGCATTGAAAGAGAGAATGGAATCTTGTTTATTAAGATAAGACTACACGAAAAAGAGAAAAGATGGCAAGTGAAAAAGAAGAGATAAAGGCAAGAAGTTGAGTGGAAAGGGAGTGGGGGTAAATGTATGATGCATCAGATTTCCCTTAATGTTGTCCGTAGTAAGAGCCGTGCTGTGGAGGGTAACCTTGCGAATTGGATGGAGGATAGCCAGAATAATACGATTGCGATGGTGGATAACCTTGAGAGTATTGCTGTGAATAATAGTCGTTTTGCCCATAGCCACTTCCAGCTGCATGGCCGCCATACACAGAGGAAGCAGGAGGATAACCAGCACCGTACGCAGGCTGCTGGGCGGCTGCCATGGGTGGTGTAGACATCATGGGGCCACTTCCAGAGTAGCCGTATGATGCAGGTGGTATACCACCATGTAATGATACCTGGCTGGCACTTGGATCAGCTAATGCATATGGATTAGGTGCGGCTAGACCAGCAGTGGGTGGAGGAAGCATCGGCTGAGAACCGTGATAATCTGTGATCGGTGGTCGCTGCACACTGCCGTACGAGTCTGACGCATCAAACGCTGATGTGAAGACGAACAGTTTGTCGCGGATCACACATTCAATCTTGATCTCCGTTAATCCAAAGTACATTCGGATCGTCATATTGACTTTGTCTCCTGGTTTAACACCTTCCAATGTCGGCATCCGGATAGGGAAATGTCCCACCTTTTTGACCAAAGGATGAGTAGTCAGACGAGGTGGAGGTCCATCACCGTCAAATGCAAATAAATCTGCCAAGATAGGGTTATTCATGGGCGTCTGTGTGATATACAGCTTGGACGTACCTGAATCAGTGTCATTTGGATAGCTAATGACGAAGTTCTTTGACACACATTCGTCGACCTTTACGCTTTGACCTTTCTGGACATAAACGCTGAAACGCTGACGGCAGTACGTCTTATTGTCAACTCCAACGACAGAGTACTCTGGTGGGTCCAAATCCTTTTGGAACAGCATACGGGTTTCCACGCCATAAGTTCGTCGAGAGACACGCTCTGTTACGATCTGTGGGTTGAGACCAAAGTACACTGCGCCACGCACAACAGCCAGTTCTCCTCTTGGTGGAACGCCAATCATGCCCACACGATTGGCAAAGACCTCTTCGACGCGGCGGAACAGATAGTTGGACTGGCCAAATCCTCCGACCAAGAAGATAGCTTCCAAGTTGGGTGATTGCACCAGCTGTCCTTCGATAAGTTGAAGAACCTTTTCGATGACAGGCTCAAAGACTTGGTCGCGCAATTCATGAGCTGGCAAGCAGAGAGAGCCATTTTCTAAACCGATGCTCTCATCTGTGAGATCACCGAGACCCATCGATGCTGGCAAATCCAGAAAATGATCCTCGTAACCGTCAAACTCGGGCTATTCAATTGCGACTTTGCATTACAAAAACTGAAACTTTGCTCCAAGTTCATCTACAATTTACCTTGATAATATTGACGAATGTGTCCATGATATGTTCCATTGCCGAATCATTAATACTGCCAAGGTGATAAAATTTGTTCTTGATGTATTCCCGCATACGCAAATCCAAAAAGCCTGATCCACAGGAACCGCCGTGGCCATTCGTTACTTCTTTAAGAGTGCGTCTAACATGGCGAATTTAGCATAACTCTTGGCATATTACTGTCCGCCGTTAGGCTACGCCACGCACCTTCCACCCGGTTGCTGGTCAATTTCGAATACAATCAAGTCGACGGTACCACCACCAGCATCGCAGATCATGAAGCGTTGGCCATGTACCAAGTTGAACTGCTCCGACTTTTTCTCACAATACAAGGCAGCCGCTTCGGGTTCGGAAATCAACATCAGTCGTTCGGGATGATCTGTACGTTGCACAAGACCAGCACGGATAGAAGCCTCACGCATCGCCGCCTTGGCTCGATCGCTCCACATGGCAGGGACGGTCAAGCACTAACATATTCCTTGTCAATTCTATCGTTGTAAAAGTCCAAAAGACAGAGACCGGCACTCACGTATCGGAACTTGCTCTGGTCATAGTTGCCCGCAAATCCTTTCAACAACTCAGTGCAAACATGCTGATGAAAAGCGCGCAGGTAGTCCGCAATAACATCAATCACATTCAAGTTGTTCGGAAGTGCTTCCTGTTGCAAATGTTCATCCAGGTACAACTTGAACTTGGAAAGCAGTAAGAAATCGACGCTGTTGGGTTTCATGGCCTGTCTTCGTGCGCCGTGACCCCAATCGACAAGTTGTGTTGATCCTTTTCGATACAGCGAAAGCGTCGGTGTCTATCACAAATTATCGTGAGTCAAAGGTAAAATAAGATACGGTAACAGGCAGGCACACACACACACACCTTGGGATACACATGATTGTTTTGCTTTGGCCTAGAAAATAAGCATGAGAGCGTGCATCGATCCAATGACAAGTGAGTTATACCATTTGACAATGTCGATGACTTCTTCATTTTGGGCAAAAGCATAACAGCAGCCTGAAAACGTCGTGCCTGAAATCAAAAGACATAAGCGAAAGGAACCAGGTACAAAAAGGGGGCAGGCACATACCGAAATCAATGCCGACGATGACAGGGTAATCCGCATAATTAAATCCAGAAGATGAGGTCTCCATGTTTTATTTCCCCACTTGACTAATCCGAGGAATGAAGGAAAAGCTAAGGGGGTGCGAGCGTGGGCAACAAGATACAAGGGAAATCGGGCCAGCAATCGAAAAAATTAAATGGGTTGTGTATATCCGTATTATAAACGAGCCAAGCATCATAAATTTAGCTTCTGGAAACACCGTAGATCGTTTTCTTTTTCGCTCAAAACTGTGACGAAACTTGACGCCTTTGCGTTTGAGACACTTTTTTACACGGATCCTTCTTTTTCTTTCTGTGGTTAGAAGCCTCGTTGCCAGGCCAAGGCCGAACTTGTTTATTGCCTGTCTGTGAAAATTTAGCCTATCAGTGCAGCCGCGTCAATATCGATTATTGCAACTCGTTCTTCACTAAATTGAATTGACGCACTATATGGCGGTCCTCTGCCTTATTTGTCTAAGCTAGCCCGCCTCGTTGACGTCCCTTGGAAACCGCGCTGTACGGTAAAACGGGGATTCTGATGGCTGGTCGCTTGCTGCGCTGAGTCATAGATCTTCTCGGTTTTAAGTTGAAGACAAGCGCTGACTCGCCGCATTTTTTTCATTTCATTTGACTTTATGCTCTAGAATCTCGGCATAAGCATGGCACCGAATATGAGCACAATCAGATCCAGATAGGCCTTATCATATAGGCCGTGTGTCCGAACGAGCTTCAACCAAGCTGTTGAAGACCATAGTCGCCGTTATGATTGTCTCCGTTATCACAGCTAAAAGACCGAGAATTTCAACAACATATATCTGTTTGCCCAAAGCATTGACGAAGTTTGAGCGCTGCCACAGCCGCAGGTTTCAGTAGCAGGCAAATCACACGTGCAAGCATAGAACTGCGACAGATCAGGATTAACTAGTACGTATATATTGGCGCTGAGTTCCGCGGAACCATCAAGGCAGTGATTCGATCACAAGACTATTAACTCATAGCGAGGCCTTACACGTATTCTATTCTAAAAAGCACATTCTGTATATCCGATAAGCGGTTATTGCATTGGATCGACATTTGTGTCCCTGAGATCCCTGAAACGAAGTGGAGGTTGACCTTGCCGGCACGGGTAAGCCTTACCTCTAACTAATTGTCAGGTTGACCCAGACACTCGGCTGTGCATGTTTCTTTTAGTCTCTCTTCCCCCTTCCATCAAAGCTATATATCGCTCCAGGTACGCTTGTTCTGCTCCGACACGGCAAGTCGAGACTTCCCGTTGTTGGAATACTTAAACAGCATTTGCTTAAGAGCTACACTTGTAGAATTTTGTTTGCTCTGTTTCTCTAAGGAAACAGGTGGAATCCGATTCCTAATTTCAGTGTAACAGCAGGGCCTGACATTTAGCAACGTTAGGAAAAGGTTAAACGTCAACAACTGATAATTTTGTGAATGTTAGGTATTTTTGCATGCTTGTATTGTACACAAGACACTTGGTTTGCAGCGTACGTCTTCTTACCGCGACATACCAATGTATCGGAAGATGACCTCTTGTTCCTGAGCTGACATGCAGGATCCCTTGTTGTCACCAGAATTAGGGAGGAAGGGGAAATGGCCAAATGATGGTAGATTGAATACCATCTTATCGCAGAGAAACGAATCGCTTATTATGTGTCCTTTAAATCAAGCGTCCCTGGGTAGTCCATGATACTAATGCTGTCGGATCGAGTTCATGCTATGTATGATTTCGACAGTAAACAGGCTGGGAAATCTCAAAGAGAAAGAGTATTGCATCGTACATTGCCATATGCAGTGGAACCCCGAACATCTTGACACGTAGCTATTGCACACGGATAAATCGAGACAGCGGTCATCAGTTTGTTTCGGCCTGATTTTCCAATCAATGCGTACGCCCTTAGCGGGAACTGTCCATGGCATTTATAACCGTATCGTATATTCTCCAGACCGAAAATGAAGTCAACAGCACCAAAAGAATTTTCGATGACAAGTGAAGATCCAGTTATGTTAACAATGACATGAAATAAACAAGTTGCATGAAAAATTCTGACAACATGGGACGGCCATATAAACAGACCACAGTTTTACATTTTTTGACTTCTTCATTTGCTTTTCTTCCAAAGACTTCTGCTTCCGCTTTTATCTTGACGCGCCCGATTATCAAAAGCGTCGGCTGCTGGCCCTGTCGGCGTCCATGTCCCAGGGGATATACATATACTGTCTGGGCCTTCCGCCGCGCCAAGCTTCCCAGACCTCTTGAACCTGCAGTCCTGTCGGGCGGGGTTGGGAGCCCGTCATCATGGATGGGCTATTCGTCATGCGGCAGGCCGCGTCATCACCTTTCTGCTTTATTGCATGCAGAAGCCGATTGTACCGGAAAAACGCAAACGTCGGTAAGTATATCGTACTCTACTATCAAAGAACGTGCAGTATTAACTCCCATCACAGCGGCGTCCGTTTGTGGTGATGAAGTCTGCCAAAGGCTTGTGCCGCATTTACTTCATATCATCTTCCCCAAGGACGAAAGGTTGATGCCAAAATGGTACAGCAAGATGATTTTCGTGAGTAATGTAGGATATGGTACTCATTGTACTATATAGGGCGAATGCCAAGTTTGGCTGTGCACACTGCGCAGAATATATGCAGCCTTACGTGGTCGCTGCTTTGACTTCTTCGCCGTGGAGGTTAAAAAGCCGAGACTAGTCTATGTGACGACTTGACCGTAGTGGAAGCGAGTATCCGCTCCGCAGCTGTCTGCAGTGCGGTTGTGGGTCAATATAGGGGACGACCACTCAATAATACGCTGTTCTTGCAATCAGAGCGGCTCCTCTCCAAACATACTCACGCAATCATTCATCATCACAGCACGGCAATGTTGCTGTTTATTCTCAACAGCGCCAAAAGCCAAGAAGGGCCCGAGGACCGTCCCCAGGACCAACGAATACTCCACGTCCAAAGTGCATATAGTCTTATTGCATAATAAATTGTTCTTTGATCTCAATAGTTCCGTCAGGTACCATACGACTACGACTTTCCATAAGCACAAACAGATCGGAATAATATACCGCAGTATTTATCTCTCTCCGCCTCTTCAACCCCCTTTTACTGTGATATATCGTAATAGGATGATGTCCCGAAAATTCGAGTCTCAGGGGTTGGGGTCTTCATATGCAAGGGCACAAGATGGTCGTATCTCATAGTTTCTCCTTTACCGTAAATGATATCATTTGCAAATGATAGGTATTCAGGTTCAAACAACTCCAACAGAACAATGTAAAGATAAGCCGGAGTCTGAAATACAGCCACTGTGACACTGTAGATAAGCGCAAGGGACAGCGATCCTCTCATATCAGTTATCATGGAGTATAATAGGACTTCTCGGCAACCGCGCTTTATAAACACATTTACTGTCCTTTAATATACGATATTTTTTCTGTCTTTCTTTTCTCTCCATAATGGGTAACCAACAAAGTCAAGTGCCTGAAGCAGTGGCATCCAGCCTATCGCCCAAGGCCAGACGACGGATATCCAAATCACCCTTTCTCCAGACATTCCTTGAAAACGCCAACAGACCCAGCACAGCGCCTCGTAATATGCCTTCACTGACCAGTACATGGTACGAAACATCCTCTCCGTATTACAGCCTTCCTCCTCCGCCGAAACGCAAACCACCTCAAGCGTTCGCCAACGGTCAACAGGTCGTCAGCCAAACAACCAGGACCACACGAAGACCGTCAGGAAACCCGACCGCTCCTTACTATGTCGTTAGCACAACAACGTATTACATCAAAAGCCCATCCAGTCGACCCAGCAGCACGGACGGTTCATCAGGCGGCGGCGACAAAGGTTCCAGTAAAAGTCATCGTTCGTCTTCTGTTGCATCTTCGATTTCCGAAGGTGAAGATACCACTACGTCCTCGTCATCCGATAACAACGTCCAATACAACACAGTGGAAGGTCGAAAGTTCTTTACGGCACCGTATCTTCGCTACATGTTACCTTGCGATGAAGATGAATCCGACCGTCTTATTATCCTTGTAAGCTCTACTTGGAGATCCTTCCCACTTGCAGATCCGATCCGTCGCTAACTCTGAAACGTAACAGCACTTTTTGTTGAAATATGCATTCAAGGGAAACTTTATGGCACCCGTACACGATCTACTGTCTCTCGCAAGTCTTTGTGCAAATAAAGAGCAGCGACCTCAAGTCCTTGACGTTGGCTGTGGCCCAGGCACATGGTTTGTTTTTTTTCTGCAAGGGACATGATCTACTATTTGTTTGTTTGTGCTAACGCCCTTCCTCTTTAGGGTACTTGAAATGGCCACCGAGTTCCCAAATTCAGGTACCTCCAGCCTTTCCCTTGTCACTCAACCATGATTCATGAGGGACTTACACGTTCAACTACACTGCAGATTTCCATGGCGTCGACTTTGGCAGCATGTTTCCTGGAGCCATCAAACCATCGAACGCAAACTTCCGACAATGCAATATCCTCAAAGGACTCCCGTTCCCAAATGCAACCTTCGATTATGTTCATGTCCAGCTCCTGCTTTCTACGATTACCGAAGCTCAAGCTGTGCAACTGCTGGCTGAAGTTGCACGCGTCTTGAAACCAAACGGTTATGTTGAATTGCGCGATGCAGAGTTCCGTATCCAGAGACCTGGCCCCACCTCCGACACACTTGTTAATCAGAAAAGTAAGTAAGCCAAGCGACTGTATTGGGGACTCGTAGTAAAAATGTTGCTCAATGCGGGGATCGGTAGTGTATCAAATGTTTGAGCAGTCCTTTGATATCCGATTGGACGCGAGTCATCACATGTCCACTTTACTCAACACGTGCAAAGAAGGCGGCTGCTTTGTCGATGTGTTTCAGGAATGTGTCACGATTCCACTTGGCTGGGGTGGCCAACTCGGTGAAATGCACGGTCAGAACCTCGAAGCCTACCTGCGTTCACTGGATCCAAAGATCAGACTCGAAATATTTCCTGAGGGCAGCATCGACGAAATAATGCGCGAATGCGCCAAGCACCAATCTCACCTCAATTGGTTTGGTTGCTACGGACGCAAATACACAGCGGCTCCATCACCCGTCGCGTCTCCGATTGATATCCACTACCGTACACGTGACATCATGGCAAGTGTGCCAGTCTCTCCTTCGTCGCCTATTGAAGACGTTGCATGGGAGTCTATCCATCAATTCGCAGATGGTTATGTTGACTGAACAATCCTGTCCTTTCCTTTCCATTCCCCTCCCCTGCCTGTACAGTTACGAACCCCAAAAACCTTGTGTATATATTTCTTAAGCCAGCCATCACATTCTATTATTCCACGGCGTTAAAAAAAGAAAAGCATAATGACTAATGCATGGGTTCCACTCTCCATTCCGGTTCCTGAAAAGGTGGTATCCGCTTTGTTACTGGTGCCTTCATTCTTTGTTCCAATCGTTCTTTCCGTGACCGACCCAGGTCCTCCTCACGATCGCTCCTTCCCTTGACTTCTTGCAAAATTCGTGCTATCCTGTCGGATAAGGGTATTTGGATTTTTCGCCTCTCCGGTAATACTTGGTCCGCAATCACAACTTGCACGTCTGTCTTGTCGAGTCCTAAGCTCTAATAAAACGTCATTCATTGTTCCTATTCCTTTTTGTACAACGGGGGGCGCCATATTCTCTTACACTTACAGATTCCTTGATAGTGCGATAGGTACGTCCGTTCCCTTTGAAAAGTTCTTCCAGGTTTCGTGGCAAAACTATATGTGATGATAAGTCAAGTCCGCTGTCATTGTCGTCCTTTTCTGCAGCCAAACTCTTTAAGCGTTCTGTAATGTTGGCTAGGCGCTGTCGATGCCGCTGCATTGTACGTGGTGTCATGGACGGATCGCGGTTTGGCGTTCCGACTGTTACTGGTGACGGATCTTGATCGTGTTCTTCCAACGCGTTAGGTGTTGACGGCGACGTCCAGACGTCCATGCCCGGCACTACCGACGGGGAAACCGGTCGATGACTTGTAGGATCAAACTTTGTACGGGTCGGTAGACGCCGTCTCTTGGGACGGAGCTTCTTGTTCTCCTCCATCGCAGATGCAAAAACGAAAGAAAGAAAGACACTGGTCTTTCGGGGTTTACACTGTACCTTTTGGCTGCTCCGGATCCATGCAAAGTCTTTTCCCAGTTTCATTGTGCCTTTTCTTTTTTCGAATCGCACAGACGAGACTACTTTTTCCAAAACGGGAATGCTCTGCTTCATTGTTTCCTGTCAATGCAGTTCATTTCGTGATACGACAAATGTACTGTTTATTGATTGGAC
>JSYX01000765.1:0-13830 GCA_000787465.1 Thermomucor indicae-seudaticae | reverse complement strand
ATTTGCTAAAGGATGTAATTTTTAACTTTCTTCACTGCAAATTATTTTTGCAGTTGGCGCAAACGACTTTGCGAACAGTGCCAACGTCATCTTAAAAAATAGTATCTGGTTCTTGTCTTCCAGCACTTTGCATAGCAACAGTCTTCTTTGTGCCAATAAACATGTAAAATCCTACTGTAGAGTATTCCCATGTTTGATAATAGTCCTTTGCTACTTTCGTTGCCCTTTGTCGCCTATATCCATTGGCATCAATCGCAGTAAGAGTTGTAAGCGCAAACCTCCCCTTTCCACAAGACCGCCAAGGGACTTATAAGTGAAAATCATCAGGTAACAAACAATATCCAGTGTCATGGTTTATCACAGCTTAGTAACATCATACAAAAACGCTTTGGAAGCGTCACAACTTGGCCTCCAAAAATGGTGCCCTGTTTTGAGCTTTCGAGCAGGCCTTGTTGTATTCCTCTTGAGTTATAGGGCGAGCCTCCACAGCCTAAACCGACAGTAGCCAGTAGCGTTAGCTATCATACGTGATCTACTTTGCAGGAACACAAGACAAGGCTTACCGGGTTGTAACCAACCCGATTTGGTCTGACAGGGTTATTGTTCGCCTTCTTGTAAATGCTAACGACAACAGCACCGCCCAGTCCAACGTTATGCTGCAGGGCATACTTGACATTCGGCACCTGGCGATCGCCAGCGCAGTTGCGAAGTTGCCAGGTCAACTCTGGCAACAAGTAATAAAAGGGGCCTCGCATTAAGATTTGTTTGGATGCAGAGGATACGCCACACAGTCAGTTACCTGTACATTGAGCCAAGCCAGTTGCACCCAAGGGATGACCCTTTGAAATCAAACCACCAGAAGGGTTTATTACGTATTTTCCGCCATAAGTATTGTCACCGGAATCAACAAGCTTATGAGCTTGGCCAGGAGGGCACAAGCCAAGTGTATCATAAGTCAATAGCTAATCACACGGAGATCAGTCGCTGCTTGCAGTTTTAGGAGCAAGCACACATGTATACCTCGTTTGCCGAGAAGCAATCATGTAACTCAACAACTTGAACATCGTCTGGTGTAATCCCGGCTTGTGCAAAAGCTTCAACAGCCGCACGACGCGTCATATCGGCCCCAGCCCATTCGATGGCGTCAGTCGTCAGCATACGCGGAGAGTCTGTTGCCATAACCTGAGCACAGATTTCAATAGCTTGGTCCATCAATCCATGCTTTTTGACAAACGCTTCGCTGGCAACAATAACGCAGGCAGCGCCATCGGAAGTAGGGCAGCATTGCAACTTGGTCAAGGGGCCATACACCTTGGGCGATTGTTTGATTTGATCCAGGGTATAAATGTCACGGAACTGAGAGTATGGGTTCTTTGCACTGCATATGTACGTTGTACGTCAGTAACCACCTCCTGCTCCCTGCATCATGCATCCGGGAAGAACTTGCCTGTGTCGATGGTTCTTTTCTGCAATCTTTGCCATATGCTCCTCGGTAGCGCCATACTTTTCCATGTAGCCAATGCCTGCGTTTCCAAAGATCTGAGCAGCTCCTGGAGCCTTTGGTTCGAAACCTCTCTCAGATGCCATGACTGACATGACATGGTCTAAAGAGAAGTATGCTATGGGTTAGCCAGTTAAAAGAGTTCTTTATACTGTCATTATTCGCTTACCCATCGGGTTTGTACGGTCCTGGAATACAGAGCTTAACGAACCTCTGTAAAAGCCATGACGTTAAAGTTAGAAGGAGTTACATAACACCATGCGCCAATTTGTGTATACCTCGCCATGCGCTCAAACCCGAGTGCCATGGCACAGTCCACCATGCCGGAGGCAACGGCATTGCGTGCTTGAAGAAGAGCGGTCGAGCCCGTGGAGCAGTTGTTGTTCACATTGATGATCGGGATCTACGAATTTGGCATTTTCAACAGGCAGGCCATTACCAGCTAGTAGTCAGTCTGTCTGCCAGTTACCTGTGTCATACCCAGCTGGTACAGTACGCGTTGTCCCGCGGTACTGTCGCCATAGACATAGCCGCATGCAGCATATTGGATATCATCGTAGCTCAAGTTGGCGTCGTTCAAGGCCTTTACAGCAGCCTCAAGGCCGAACTCTTGAGCAATTCAGTTAGTGAAAGGATCTACCATAGCAGCTCGTTGTCTCTATAGGACGGCATTAACCTGGATAATCCACTTGGCCGCGAGGCTTGATGAACTTGGACATGCCAACACCAATTACATATACTTTATTTCCAGCCATAACTATGTCTTCAAAGTGTGAAGAAAAGAAGAAAAAGGAACGAAAAAAGAGACTTGTGGGGGAAGGCAAATGTTTTATCACATGCAGGAGGAATCCCCACGGCAGGACGGTTTGTCATCCCAGACAACCTTACTGGGAAATTCGGAGAACAACGACGGTTAGTGTGCCTTTGAGAACCCACAGACAAGACTACATCGATAGTGTGGGAAAGGAACTGTTATGAGTAATCAATACTAAGGGGTAAGTTCTTCATATGAAATATCCAAAAGCTACTGCTGCACAGTGGGGTTCGCAGGCTGTATCAATACCGTAATATCACCGGCAAACCGGCTATGTTTATTTGTGAACTGACGTTGGATACCACATTGGCAACGCAACACCTCTAATATCAGAGACTGAACTGTAACTGGACCAGGAACATTTACGTATTGCACTTGATATGCCCTACTGCACAACCCTGAATTGAGTGGCTTGAGTGTGACCAACAATCTTGCCCTTTTGCTCTTTTGGGAATTTTCATGCTGCCAGCAGCTTTCGACCCACAAAACGCAATTCGCCTTTACTTTCCCCACACATGGGCAAATCGCGACCAAGATATAATGAAAAGGCTCGTGCGTCTTCACGCAAACCTACTCAAAGGCCGCATCCAAGACCAAGGGATGGTGGTCTCGGCATTCGCCCTGACGAAGTAGTAATAGAAGATCAAGACAAGAAGCAGCCTGTAACGTCAGTGGAGAAACAAGAAAGGTACAGCTTAAAAAAGCAGAGATTCCGTCATTGCTCTTTACACTCACGTTTGCGCCTTTCTAGTAATGACGATCCGAACGTGTTGATGATCATACCTGGTGAAAAGAAGGAGACTACTACGGAAACCAAGAAGCCTTTGCCGCAGGTACAAGAAATGGTCGCCATTGTTATTTCTGAACTATACTGATTCGTCATTACTGTTAGCCTACAAAATTCATGTCCAAGAAGAAGAGAAAGAAACTGGAAAAGTACATTGTAAGTTACGCAAAAGTAACAATATCGTCGCAAGCTAATCTGTATGCACTTGCATTTGTCTAGGACCAAAAACTTAAAAAAGAAGCTCGTGCTGGACTTATGGAGAAGTTATCGTAAGTATTTCTTCCAAAATCGCCGTTCGAACATCTGTCAACGGTTGATATGCATATTATATAGCACGTCGTCTTGGTCATCCGAGTTACTTCAGTCATCGAAAAACATCGGTCGACCACGTCAAACAGTACGCGAACAGTTGCGCCAAGCTTTACTTGAACAAAAAGCCGGTATTAGCAGCAACAAGCATGAAGAAGTACGACTCTTCGTGGAAAAAGAAGTGGATGATGAAATGTTACAAAAGCAGTTCTCGGAAAACAAAAGCGACAATGCAACAACCTCGGCGCCGGCGCAAGCACCAATGTCAACCCCAGTTGTCGGTAGTGCATTGCAGCAGACACCTGATGGACCTGCGATTTCCTTGACGAAACGAAAGCGCAAAAAGAAAAAGGTAAAGCTGGATTTTTTTTTATTAGATATGCTTGCAAGTTCTAAGCTATAACAAACAGTCCACCATCCCGGAAGCCGCTAGGAAGCGCTACAAGATGAGAAAGGGCATGGAGTCGGATACTTCGTTTGATAGTTCAGACTCTGAATACGACGACAAGGAGATTGATGAACAGCAACCGAAAGAGTCTATAGCTTCATTGTTGGAACTCGATAATAAAGAAGAGCGACCGACAGCATTGGAAGAAGCCATTGAAGCTGCAAAGAATGTCCCGGCTATTCAGCTCAGACAGGAAGAGGAACATGATGAAATGAAGCTGAAGCTACTAAAGAGCAACAGGGAGGGTGATTTGAGCGACGATGTTGCAAAGGTAAAGGAATGCAATATCTTTGATCCATTTACGGTACCCGTTGGTTTTCTAACTAATGCGCTTCAAGCCTTTCTATGTTTCTGTGGACCGTCCAGCGGAAGTACAGGAAGCTCGACTAAAGCTTCCCGTCTGTGGAGAAGAACAAGTCATTATGGAAGCCATTCGAAATAATACAGTTGTGATTATTTGCGGTGAGACGGGTTCGGGTAAAACGACTCAGGTGCCCCAGTTCTTGTATGAAGCTGGTTATTCTCACCCTGAGAGCGGTATGAGTTTGCTAAAGGACGTACCTGCCTTTGTTTCTTGTGCGCTAATGCATGGATATCGATTTTAGATAATCCTGGAATTATTGGTATTACGCAGCCTCGTCGTGTGGCTGCAGTCAGTATGGCTAAACGCGTTGCTCACGAATTGAATCTGTCAGACAAACAAGTCTCATATCAGGTAAAGTCTGGGAGATATCTTGTGAATTCTACACTTTTGTTAACGTTGGAATCATTAGATCCGCTACGACGGTACAACCTCAGAAGAGACTCGGATAAAGTTCATGACGGATGGTGTCTTGTTACGAGAAATGGCTGAGGACCTGCTGCTTACGAAATATTCTGTCATCATCATCGACGAAGCTCACGAAAGAAATCTCAATACAGACATTTTGATTGGTGTTATAAGCAGAGTACTGAAGCTCAGAGCTGAGATGAGCCGGGAAAACAGACAACAGATAAAGGTAAACATATTGTGCTTTGCTGCGTATCTTGTTTGATCTAACGCACCGAATGTTGAAAGCCTTTGCGCGTGGTTATCATGTCAGCCACTCTACGTGTGTCCGACTTTACAGAAAACAAGACTCTTTTCGACAGGCCACCGCCAGTGATCAACGTAGATGCACGCCAGTTCCCTGTATCCATACACTTTAACAAGCGCACTCCTGAAGACTATGTCGCCGAAGCGTATAAAAAGGTCTGCAAAATCCATCAGCGACTTCCGCCTGGCGGTATCCTGGTTTTCTTGACTGGTCAAAACGAAATCAATCATTTATGCAAACTTTTGAGACGTAAATACCCATCTTTACCACCGCAAGCGACTAAACAAGAACGTAAACAAGAAAAGAATGCCAATGCATTGGAGAAACAAAAGGATGATATCCCAAGCAATCAAGGTTCGTGTAGTTGAGCGTTGACAGAAAATGGGAAATCGTAATCAGTGGCTTACACCCTGGTTAAAAATCCTAGTTGATATTGAAGACGAAGATGTCGCACTGGGTGAAAACGACGAGGTGGAAGAAGACTTTGACCTTGAGTCCGACGACGACGAAGAAGAAAGTGACATTGAGTTTGACTTTGGCGATGAGGACGAGGAATTTAAAAACGTCAGAGACGGTAAGCATATGACAGGTACCACCTCGGAGCTAAGTTCTTATGCCTTTTACTTTTTTTAAAGCGCCGCTGCACGTATTACCTCTGTATTCATTGCTACCTACTGAAGCACAGCTACGAGTTTTCAGACCACCACCAGAAGGCACACGCCTTTGTGTGGTAGCCACCAATGTGGCAGAAACGTCAGTGACAATTCCGGGTATCCGATATGTTGTTGACTGTGGCAAAGTCAAAGAGGTAACAACTATCCGAGATTAAGATAGATGAGTATTAATTTATTAATTAACCTTTGTCCATCTAGAGAAAATACAACACCGAAACAGGTATCCAGTCTTATGAGATTGGTTGGACTTCGAAAGCATCTGCCGACCAGGTATGTACAGGGATCTGGCGGTTTGAATAGGACAGCTAATAACCGTGTCTGTAGCGCGCTGGCCGTGCTGGAAGAACACAAGCTGGTCATTGTTATCGTTTATATTCATCAGCTGTTTTTGATCATGAATTTCCAAAGTTCTCGCTACCAGAAATCCAGAGAATGCCGTTAGAAGGTAACGGTTTTCTTTATTCAACAAGAATCATATGGGTAACTAATACAGTTATTTGACTTTCTCCAGGTGTTGTGCTCAATATGAAGGCAATGCATATCGACCAAGTGGTCAATTTCCCATTCCCCACGCCACCACCTAGAGAAAGCCTTTACAAAGCTGAAAAGGTAAGCGTTTCCTGTACGTCAAAAAGAAAAGGATTGTAACTAACTGTCAATTAGCTTTTGGAATACTTGGGAGGAATTGATGAGAAAAAGCAGATTACGAAACTTGGCAGTGCCATGGCAATTTTCCCAGTTGCACCGCGGTTAGCAAGGATGTAAGTTTGTGTTATAGCAAAAAAGTAGTTGGTGACACTGAGTCTGAGACGTTTTGTTCTATGAAAGGCTTCTTCTCGGAAACCAGCATGGATGCCTGCCGTATGTCATTATTATGGTAGCTGCGCTGTCTGTTGGCAACCCTTTCCAACTTGACGATCCTGCTACTGTACATAAGCAGATTATGGTGTGTTTACAATCTATCTTCTACAAAGAGCTAGTCCTAATGTCTCTTTCCTTAGAAACTTTCATTAGGAAAAAGCGACATCATAACACTTGTAAAGGCTGTTGGAGCATATGAATATGCTGACGGAAGCGACGAGTTTTGCCAGGAGCATGGCCTCCGACCGAAGGTACGTACACACACTTTCGCATCGAGTCCGCTACTACTAGGTTTTCTTATGCTGTATTTTGATATAAAACAGGCTATGCTCGAAATCCGTCAACTTCGACGCCAGCTCACAAACATCGTTGCGGCCAACTTCCCAAACATTGATGTGTGCCTGGATCCCAAATTACCGCCTCCAAATACGACCCAAATCAAAGTATTACAGCAAATCCTAGCTGCGGGTTTCATCGATTGCATCGCTGTTCGCGCAGATCTGGTCGAAAGTGGCAGTGATGTCAAGGTTGGACGACTGAAAAACTGCCGCGGTGTGCCGTATCAAGTCATGTGGAGCGATGAGTTGGCGTATATCCACCCGACTTCTGTAATATTCACAAAGGAGCCACCGGCGATGGTTGCCTATAATGAAATAGTGAAGGCCACCAAAACCTACATCAAGGGTATTACGGTCGTGGAACCAAAATGGTTATTTACGATAGGCAGATCACTCTGTACCTTTGGGAAGCCGTTGGATTATCCATTGCCTAAGTACGTTACATCACGCTTCAGCATGCTCGAAGGCGTAAAGTTCTGACCATCCGATGTTCCTTTTATTAGGCCAGTAGATAACCGGGATGACCGGCGTCTGGTTTATGTAGTCCCACAATACGGGCCAAAGAGTTGGCCGTTACCAGCTATAGAAGTGGAACAGCGTCGAATTGGCACGCGATGGGTGCTGGGTGTTGAGAAATAAAAGCTTGATGATAAACGGAACGCGATAACATGTGCTGGGATACAATTGGAGGAGAAGTAGGGGCTTTATCATGCGAACTTTAATTCGGCTGTGCTTTAAAAGGGATGCGAGTAGAGTGTATACAGTCTTCTTTACTGGCTTTTTCTTGTTGCTTTTAGTTTTTCCCACAACCCTTTTTACGCCAGCATGACGGTGCCTGCCCAAGACTACCTTCGGACTCTAGACGCGATCCGCGATCGCTGCTACCAAGTGTACGCCAAAGCCCAGGCCGGCGAATTGGATTATTTCGACGTGGACGAGAGCCGCTTGGAAGCAGCAGTCGATCATGTTGTAGACCTGACGCGACGACGGTTCAAGGACGATTTAGATAGCATCCCACCTCATTCGCGTCTACGCCATTTTATCGACGACAGTTTTGAAACTTGGCGTCAAAAGCAAGAGGAACCCATGGAAGCGACTCGGAAACTGATAGACCTTGTGATTGTGTCCGTACTGGTGGACGCGGGCGCAGGTCAGCGATGGCGGTACAAGACCAAACAGGGCAAGATGATTGGCCGATCGGAGGGGTTGGCTGTGGCGTCTGTCGATATGTTTTTAAGCGGTTATTTTTCGAGTTCGACCGAAATCCTCGACCGCGTAGATGGTATGTCAAGATGATATCAGGTGGAAAGAGAAGAAGGGAAGGCTGATGGAGTTATAGCGCAGGGACTGGAAAACGTCACGTTGGAACGTATGACGGAAGGGTTCCAAGCGACACACGCGAACCCCATGGTGGGATTGGACGGTCGCTCCGCCTTATTAAATAGATTGGCTGGTGTCCTGAAACGAAATACAGAGTACTTTGGACATGCCGGTCGACCTGGGAACATGCTTGGTAAGTTGACCAAGTCTCTCTGTGCATGTGGACGGCCTAGTCAATACAGTTGTTTGTTGTTTGAGTAGACTACTTGCTCCAGCATAAGTCAAACGACAACGAAGTTTCGATTGATAAGCTGTGGAAAGTAGTCATGAGCCTGGGAGATATCTGGCCAGCCCGCATAGAAATCGATGGCGTCAAACTGGGAGACGTTTGGCCCTGCACGTGCTTGGAGAAAAACAAAAAGTCAGAATACGATCACCTTGTTCCTTTCCACAAACTTTCCCAATGGCTCACGTATTCACTTGTCGAAGTCATTGAAACTTCTGGACTGGGCCTTAAAGTCCAAGGCGTCGAGAAGTTGACGGGTTTGCCAGAGTATCGCAATGGTGGCCTGTTAATCGATCACGGCGTCTTGACGCTTAAGCCGGAACAGGTCAAGCGCTGTGGAGGAAGTGATACGAGTCTGCCTTGTTTTGAAGGCAACGACCCTTTGGTCGTCGAATGGCGGGCGCTCACGGTTGTTTATCTGGACAAGATCCATAAAGAATGCGAAAAGAAACTTGGCCGTCCTTTGAAACTTGCTCAGGTCTTGGAAAGTGGGACGTGGACGGCCGGACGTGAGATTGCAAGCAAACTGCGGCCTGAGACTGGGGGTCCTCCCATCTCTATCAAGGTAATCGAAAAACTTTATTATGAATTTGCTCATTGCAAAGACCGGCTTATAAACTTTTTCTTATGTAGAGCGACGGGACAATCTTTTAAAGTAGAGGTAGCAAGTCTTCAAATCGCCAATAGCAATCACGTTGAAAGTGCCTACTTTGTCAATAAGAACTTGCGCAGTTCTGATTCAATCTGCAATGATTATTATCTTCAGCTAGATATCTTGCTATGACATGTACAAATGAAGCAGATCGTCTGATGCATTGAGGTGATTGATGCGTTCGGAAACCTCCAGCGTGGACAGCTTGATGACTGATTCCAGTAAAAGCAACGAAGTCTTGAACTCGAATGCAACCTCAGGATCCACTGGTTCCGGTTTAGGAGACCTTTCTTTAGTTTCCTTTGCTTTAGCCGAATCCTTTGTTTCTTCTTGTTCATCATCTCCTTCCTCCTCTTCGTCCTCCTCGCTTTCGATACCGTCTGTCCATGTTTCGAACGCGTACCAGTCAGCATCGCGTAACTCATCAACAGCTATATCCGGGTTTTCCTGTTTCACTTTAATTTGCTCATGCTCGTGTTCTGTGGAAACTGGAGCCTTGTTCTTTTGAACTTTAAGCACCAATACAGGTGCCTTTGAATCCTCGATATGAAGCAAAGCGCCACTCTGAGTGTAATACATTCGTTTGACGTTGTGAACGTCGATCGTCATTTTGCGGCCCTCCTTTTCCTCGTGATACCGTCCGTCATTGATGTCTTCCTGGATCTCCAGTTCGTACTGGAACGCAGCTTTGTGCCGGAGCGTTAACTGGCACTTATAAAACTCTTCTTTCCAGGTAAACGGTGCAGTCTCCGACCGCACATTGGCTGCGAAAAGCGAATACATCCGCAAGCAAAAGATGACCTTATAGCCTGTTGTTGGTAGTTTGGCAGCCTGAACGATCGACGAGGCTTGCAAAAGTTGTGAGCTGGATGGCACATGCCTGCCGCCTCCCTCTATGCTGCGAAGCGCCAAGTGAAGAGAGGGAATCGTATCATCGACTTTATCCAGAAGCCGGCGGAGCAGAGCAAGGATTAACTCGTGATCCTTGGATGGGGCTGCTGCCTCTTTTGCAAACTCGTCAATATCTCGCTTCAAGTCGTTACACATTTCCAAAGCAGGTTCTAGATCGCTGTTGCCGTCTGCCACGCGGCGGGCAATAATGTCGATCGTTGGCTACAGTATACAGGATTGAGTTGTTCATGCTGGCAACAAGATCTTTTCGGTCATTTGCTCATTACTTTCAAGTTTTTAATCTTCAAGTCAAGCTGGCGTTGGAGGGTCTCCAGTTCCCTTGACGCTTTATCGTTTTTACCACTCTTCTGTTGCTGTGAAATGTAGGTCGCAACACTGCGCTGTCGCGCAAAGAAAGATACATCAATATGAACAATGTCATTGATTGATTCAGGGATCAGTAAGTGCCCTTTGCTTACGATAGCTGCATTGGTAGCATGACTGATCGCGATCCGTGAAACCGTGTTCACGGTCGTCATTGCTAGCTTTCCGAACAAATCTTCGAGCGACATTCTTGCTCAACAAGCAAAAGAGACAAAGACGTTGATCTGCTCTTTCGCAGAAGTTTCATGCAGTCTGTGGCATTGACCCCCCGACCGCCCGCAAGATGCTCCCATCCATATCATCGCTAATTTGGAAAACTGGTATAGGCAAGAAATAATATCATGCCCTTATCTTGAGATGGCTGTAGATGCTCCAATTCAGAAAGGTCTGTAGGCTGTTCTGATATCTAGGCTTTAGTCGTTGCAACAACAGACGGTCATTTCGGACCACATTTGTCTGCTAGGCTTTTCGTTCCAATACAAAGGCATTCGTAGCACGCTGGCCTAGTACGCATTTTGCTTTCCTGTCTACTCATTATGGGGGCAGCACAAAGCAACAACAATGATTTCGAGTATGCTAGACCCGCCAAGAGTGATTGTATTCTAACTACGGGTTCCATTGAGCGAATTCAGCAAACACAGTGTGCCGTGAAACAACTCTGTAGTTTGGATGCCTTATGGCATGACTAGGGCTGCCCTGGACTGGTGTGCCTGATACGTGATTCAATGCATTGGAACAAGCATTCACGGGCTCATGGATGGATCCAAGTTTGAAACGATGATCATAGTACACACGGATATATTAGTTGGGATAGTGTATAGGCTTTCATACTGAGGCTGCCATCACGAGAGTTATAGCATGCGATAATGTGTAAGTTGTCTTCTTTCTGTTGCTCAGCTTCAGCTTCATCGTTCTGTACGCTTTCTCGTATTCCTCGATGAGACAGACTCATGCGACAATTTGCGGCATGCAGTGCAGCTGTCTTTAGCCCTGTTGGAACATGAATCGTAACGCCAATAACGATTTACAGAGCCTCCGAGACAAAGCTTCATTTTGCATTACGTAAGGACACAAAGGGTACCACATACGACCTGGTTCAACGGCAATGACTGCTTACAGTGTTCAATGCTCAGACCATTTGAAATGTCTTGAAGCAGTGCGTTGATGGGTCTAGAGCGATTGTTCAACTTGTTGTGTTCATTGACAAACTTCATTGCTACCCGAACGCTATCTCTGCGAATCTCTGAAGGGAAAACGTGCCACGCCATACCAGTCTTTGTCCATTACGTCAGGCAGCTTAGAAATGCAGGTGTGTGGCGGAAGTCTTTAGATGGCTGGCTTTGGCTGAGAAAGTAAAGGTTCACTTTAATACTCTTCCAGTTTTCATACCCTCCTTCATATTACATCTCATAACAACAGCGCGAAAGTAAAGAACGGCTTAGCATGGCTGTATATCACATAGTATGGAAGAACAGTGATAGATGAATCTGATCTGTGATTTCGTTACGTTTCAGGATTTTGAGTTCGATCATTTGATCAGGTCAAGTGATGAACGGCTGAAAAATCAATACAACAGTGATCAATTTGTTCCATGGAATACAAGCAACGGGTGAGCCATTTACAGAGAGGGAGGAGAAAGCGATATGTATATACATACAGGCGGATATCAAGTTATTTGTGTTTCGAACAAAGAGACGAGAAAATAAATGGGGCGGTCTCCTTTCGGGCGTAGCAGGTGTTCTACATGTCTGCTTGTTGCTTTTCATCGGTAACAGGACTGACGCTGGCACGGGTCGCTGGATTCCAGGTCATCTTGGGCGTTTTTGGATAAACAGATTCTGGTGGACGAAGCGACGATAACGAGGATGGCAATGTGGGCTGTGTATGCATACAACGTAAGGCGTCAGCATCCATTGCTGATGACGATGATGGCAATATTACCTTTTGCTCCATGCGAGTTTCTTGGTATTTGGAAACGTGTATCAAATGCGTGCCTTGACCGGGAGGGACTCGCCGTGCTACACCATTATGATCAAGGACAACTTCATACACAGTGGCCTATTAGCACCAAACAAAAAAGATGATGATTATGCGCTGCTTCTTTTCATGATCATGACTGTAAAGGATTTACCTTTTCTGCAGACATACAGCAACCCATTGTTTAACAATCAGAAAGAAGATGATGACAAAGAGGGAAAAGAAATCTTGGATGTCTTTAAATGAGTTTTCGAAGCGAATGCGGAGGTTTATTTTAGTTCCAAGAAAACAGTAACTTTGTTTTTGGCTTTTACTTCTGTTCTAAAGGCGACCAAACATCGCTAAAATTCAGAAAATGTTTAGGGCCACGTCGATCCCCGTTTTGAAACGTGTCTATAAATAGTGTGTGGCGGCTATGCACTGACTGGGGCTTGGCTTCAGCCTGTCCCACCGGGATCTCCGACTGGTCTGCCTGTGCCAAGCATCGCGCTGAAGTTATGCGTCCTGTTTAAGTCTGTCATATGATCATCCGTACTTGGCGAGGATTCGCCCGATGATAAAAAAAAAGAGATACGCACCATCATTGATACTTTTCGTTTAACGTCATCCGTTACCCGATGATAGATAACCACCGTGGTTGTCGGACGCTAGTCAGCTCGAATGCAGTAAAAAAGCGTAATAGCCGACTGCACCATTCTGCAAAGTCGGCTTTGCAACCGACGGCCACCTAAAAATATATACAATGTCGACAGCTTGACAACATTTATTCCGAAAGCCTTTACAACCAAGGTTATAACCTAATCCTTGCAATGTCGCCTGCATCATCAAAGTATTCTTGGCGGGATATACCATGATAAATGGGATCCAGGTGCCCTTGTCGGTCCCTGACACTGATTGATCCAATGCCATAGCTATACGCGCCAGTCCGAATTCTATCTAAGACACTACTACACATTCTAACTGTGACGTCAACATGTAAGACACCCCAGCTCAATTCCGCACTCGCCAGTATTGTGTTTGCGTGCCTCTTTCTTTTTTTATACGAGAAGGAGAACAATACCACCGCAATCCCCGCGATGTCGCAGATGGTTTATTAATTGAACAACATAATGACAGCGCCTGTCGGATATGAAAAGAAAAACGTATTGTGCAGTCGACTGTGCTGGGGGCTGGCTGAATTTCTTTCTGACAACGTCAGCAAATCACTTGAACATTACACTTCAAGACTACCTCAAAGGATACCGATGATTGGCAATACTTTACGTGCCCACGACAACTTCCAGTTCTCTCCACACGCGTTTGACACTCTGGTATATAGTCCAATGGACAGAGGGACCAGGATGAGTCGGATCATTCGGATCCGCTCGCTTCACGCTTTCACGATAACCTCAAAGGTTACGGACGGCTAGCAATATTTCATGTGCCCGTAACAACTTCCAGCTCTCTCCACACGCGTTTGAGTATAAAGTCCACTGGACAAGACGACCAAGATGAGTCGGATCATTCGGATCC
>JSYX01000764.1:0-13696 GCA_000787465.1 Thermomucor indicae-seudaticae | reverse complement strand
CACAATCTGTGTAGCGCATTTACTTATGTTGACGGCGCAGAATTGCAACTTGCTGGCAGTCGCCGATTATCGAAACTAGAATACGTTGCGGTATTCGGAGTGGTCTTGCTACTTCAAAATGGGTGATCTGCGTTTGTACTTCCACACTGTATGAGGTGGCATTTCATGTGCGCTGCTCTCATATGCTGCTTTTTGGACTTGTGACTGGGTTCGCCAGCGAACTTTTCGGCTTTTCGGAACCCTTGCTGCATACTGTCTTTCCATCATTCCAGCGGTTTCTCATGCGTTCATCTTACCCTTTGAGTTCTCTCCTTGATGTAGGGTCATGAAAAAAGGACTATGGTGACAAAGTCCCTCGAACGCGACTTGAGCATCTGACGATCGCATTTGCATTCATGGTCGCATTTCCCGAACTTGAACTGTCATCCAGTGCCAATTACAAGGAAGACGCAGGTCCTGCTGCACGACAAAGGCATTTTCACCATCTATGGCTAGCTTTAAGCACATTAAGTTTTGAAAGTGTCATGCGGCGGATTGGAAACGTAGTAGTCGCTGTAAAGAGGTCTGAAGCAAGTTGATCCAGTGCGTCGAACTTTATTAATTTTTGAGCTTTTCTGTTGAGGTCACTTACATCGGCCACTGTAATTCGACTTACTGCGTGTCTTATTGTCGCTTTTTTTCACCTGCTTTCTACACAGCTGTTTATGCTTTAGTTGAAGTGAGTTTGTTCTTCATATATATGTTGTTCCTTGGAGCTCCATGTGTGCGTACCAGAGTTAACAGATACAAACGATTCAACCTTAAAGTCAATCGTGTATCAATTGTCGTAGCTGCTCCGTATCGTAAACGACAACAACAGGCTTCTTGGAGTTCACAAATCTATATACAGACATTCCCCTGAAGCCAGCAAGGAAAACTCTAAAGCGTTTCGCAATACGTTAAGGAAACCTACTTATGGACCATGTTTCGGAAACCATGATCCACAGGCAGACTATTTGAGATATTTGCTTTATCCCAAAGCTTACTTCACCAGCTGTCGCCGTATTTTGTTCACACTGTAATATGCCTTTCTGTTCAGCTGGCAAAAGGGAAGCATAAGAACTAGAGCAATTACTGAAAGACTGAATGTTATTCCGGGGCAGTGTCGGGTTTTACTGTTGTGGATGCAATATCCATTATGATCTACTCAAGGGTGTTCTCCCTATATCAAATACGGACGCTTTTTGAGGCTACAATAGCGAATGCGCTATTTTTTCTGCCTCAAAGGTCACTGCTTGGTGTTGGTATGATTGCCAAACTTCATGCATGTCATACATTTTTCTCCGGACAGCGAGAAGCCGTTGCGCCCTTCAAGCAATTGAATACCGAAAAGACATAGTATCCGGTTCCTAGTAATGCTCGGTAAACTTGGAGCTTGTTCCTGTTTTTAATAAACGGTTGAGGAAGCTTTATAGTAGCAGGCAAAGCAAGGCTAATTGAAAAAACGCAAAAGTTTTAGAAATAGAGTCATACAAATATAAACAATCCAAAAACCTTCGTTGACACGTCCCGTTTGAAAAGGGATGTTACATATGTAAGATAAACGTATATTCTTTATCAAAAATGTAGAGTTATGAGCTTCAAGTTCATATAAACTGAGGATAACAAAAAAGTTTACTTTGTAAACAAAAAGTGTAGCCGTAGGAGATATGGAACTTTTCCGCCAGAGGTTCTAAGTTTTTCGAACTCACGCTGTAACCGACTGTCTAATTTGCCGTTGCCATAAACAAAAAAATTTTACTGGAAGTCGAACGTTTTGATCTCAGAGCTGGGCACGATCAAAGGAAATGATCATGATCAAATTGATCAGATTATGGTTTCGGTGATCAGAATCAAATTAAATTTGATTTGATCTGATTCTTCGGAGTCCTACCAACTCCTCAAAAAATGTATTCAGCTAAAAACGTGATTCGG
Organism: Thermomucor indicae-seudaticae; assembly: GCA_000787465.1. Lineage (NCBI taxonomy): Eukaryota > Fungi > Mucoromycota > Mucoromycetes > Mucorales > Lichtheimiaceae > Thermomucor > Thermomucor indicae-seudaticae. The sequence goes on along the minus strand of JSYX01000764.1, from coordinate 11,743 downwards.
CCACCAGTAAATGAGAATGTAATGTTCGAAAAATCGCTTACCAGCCGACTTCTCCAGCGTGGGCGCTTGATGACTTTGCGACTTTCATCGTCGTCGTTAGTCTCTTCTTCTGACATGCGCGATCTGACCAGGACCGCAAAGGCGTCGGCAAATCGCTGATCTTCGTCTTCCGCGCACGCAAGGGCCTTTTGTCTTCTCTGCAATTTCTGGAAGAAGAGTCTCTTGAGACCGTAAAACATTTGATGTTTGGGTTTGATTATTTACTCTCGTCACTCGCTGCCGACGTCTCTGCTTCCGGTTACGAGCCTCTCGCTGTTCTCCTGTCAGCTGCGTCTCCGCGCGGCAATTGCTGAAGTTGCTGGCAAGAAGATCACGGACAGTTACATGCCAGTCCACAATGTCTGGAAAACGGTCTCGCTCCGCGTCCAGGGTTGCCTTCAACCGTCTACGAACGTCGTTGTTGTATGGACGGCTGAAGTCGTACTCCAGGCTTTCTGTTTCCTCCAGGTCCTTGTGCGGATCTCGTAAAAAAGCCTAAAGCTAAGTTTAGAAGTACGTTTCATATTACTTTTGACTGGTCTAACTTACCGACAAAACAGGGAAACGTCTGCTCCTTTGCTTTCCTTCGTCATTTGCTTGATGTGGCAAGCGCAACCCTTGAACCGACTGCTGTTGCGGCTCGAGAAGGCCAATAATAGTCTTCAAGTCTTTTTTATCTCTTCCTGGTCTCCGGCAAGTATATCCTGTCTTCTCTGGAGTTCCAGGATCATCTCCTTGATTCTGACGAATTGCCGATAGGCGGCTTCCTTCTCCAGCAGTGACGATACGTCTACCCTGCTTTGAGTAGGGCCGCTGGCAACGACGTTGCTGCTGGGTACTTGCGCGGTGGTTGGTCTTATTTCTGCCTGGAGGCGCGGGCGCTTTTTATTGAGGAGACGGGATTGTTTGGTCTGAGCCATAGGACTATGTACGTTTGCTTAGTTCCTGGGATACCTGTATACAGTAGGTGCCGACTTATTCACCTTTGTTAAATCACAAGGGTAACAACACTAAGTTAACTAACACAATAAAGTTTACTTTATTCAAGAACTTTTTCCGTTAGTATTTATATGAGATCCTTATCTTAAGCATCTTCGCCCGATAGACAAGCATGTGACATGATGGACACGATGATAGAGGTTATCGTAAGGTTTGTACGCTTTGTCCATCGTCTAAGCCAGGATAAACACTATCTTGTCTTCGAGATCCAGCTGATAACGGGCAGATATGCTTGGACCTTGATACAGAGGTGTAACAGGAGTAACAGCGACGAATATCACGTAATTGCTAAATGAACTATCAGCGGGATATGCTGGACACGATAACATCGTGGAAAAGCAAGAAAAGAATTGCGTTGGTTGCTACAGCAGCTTTCATACTGAAGCAGTGCTTTCTTACCCTTTTCAAAAGGCAGTCGTGAAAGATAGTGGTGTTTTTATCGGCCTTCTGTCTTCACTTACAAATCTTTTTTTTCGGTCCGCGTGTTTACTTTGCTCTCCATGTTTGCTAAACCTTTCATCAGCATCCTCCAAATTATCGCAGCTAACTCGGGCAACTATTAGTATTTACTGTCAAAGTTCACTAATGCACTTCGGTCATTCTTACTTTAGTACAGCATCAACATCGAGCAATGCGTTGCTGATATGGCTCCTAACTGGGCTGGGCCAACCTGGGCCGCCCAGCTCGATTTGGCCGAATTGGGCTTGGGGCGCCGGCCACCGTGACCGTTATTTGACTCTTTGTGACTGTATTGTGGCGTTGAGTGACTCGTTATGACTGCCTCGTGATGGCGTCCTTATCTGGGCTGGGCCGGGCCCGGGCCGAGGACGGGCCCAGATTTGGCCCGGGCCAGTTGCCAAGTTTCACGGCCCAGCCCGGCCCATTCGGAGCCCTAGTTGCTGAGGCTTACGTCGACCTAAGTCTGCGTTCTTTTTTTTGTCTCTTCGTTCGTGCTTCACAACAGTTGGTTAAGTAGTTTGTGGAGTATATCTTGAAGCATCTCACCGCTTTGGCGATTGTCTCGCTAAATGAACTCCTTTTCCAGATGAGCGAACCCTTTTGCGCTGTCAATCTATTTGCTCTGTTGGCCGTATCCGGTAATGTACGTACACCTTCTTTGTCGTCCCAGGTAGTAAAGAGTCGACTTTAACAACGTTTTCTCACTGCAATCTCTCATACTCCACACAGGTAATGGCGTGCGAGGTTCAGGTAATCAACAATTGTGCAGGAGGTACGGTCCTTTGTGTAGTAAACCTGTTTTTTTAGGATCTTTCTTACAAAAGCTCTATTTTATAGAAACGTACACTCATGGGACGCCTGTTCTGAAAGCTTCCTAAGTACTCTTTTTTAATCTTGAAAGCTTTTCTCGTCTTCTAATGATCTATTTTCGTTTGCTAAGCTGTTGGTGTTTTCCATTCTGAAGTACATCGGATTAAGAATGTTGCAAGAATGTTCGGTTAAGAGATCCTATGTACTGTGCTGGCACTTATTACTTTCGGGTAGAACTAATTGGCACCTCGAATGTGATAGACGACGGCGACGCCGAAGGGTAGTGGTGGACATACTGCAAGTTAAATATGTTTTTATTTCTTTTCCAGTGTATATGAAACTGTTTGCGTAGCACTTTCAAAAGCTGAAGTTGTTCTCAGCATATTGCATTGACATCGTATAAAAATAAAACTACTATTACACTTTACTTACAATCACGGAATACCTGTCTATAAAAGAACAAATCAACTTTTTGCACGTAGTGATTAGGAATGGCGTATATTGTTCCATGGCCATGAAACATTATGTGGCTGTCATGAAACTGGATTGAAACAGGATGTTTCAAGCCCTGAAACTCCATTGAAACGCCTGGTTTCAAGGTCCAAAACTCGTTAATTCAAGACTTGAAATTTCTCTGAAACGTCTCCATGAAATTTTTGAAACTATCCAGAAACAACCTTGAAACTTGGCGTTTCAATGGAATTTCATATCCGTTTCGCACCATGATACAGCTCAATTTTTGCAGTGCCTCTTTACGGTTATGACAACGGTGAACATTCAGAACCGTGTTGCTTACTGGCGCAAGACTGTCTTTCCGTACGGTTTGAATATCGACTTTAGCCAGTATATGCGGTATGAGCGGTTTAAACAGCTGACGGAGATGCATATCTTTGTGATGCCCGATGCAGTCAGGTAACTGTCTCTATTTACTTTTATACAGCTCGCAGGAACTTATGTTAACTTTGTGAATCCTAAAGGAGCGCTGATGATAAGTTGTACCAGCTTAGAGCGTTCTTGGACGCTTACAACGACAACTTGAAGAACGCGATGACTCCTGGCAAGTATCTGTGCGTCGATGAATCGATGAACCAGTGGTTGGGTAGAGACATGCCCAACCTCCACTGCAAAAAATGAGGGATTTCAGTAAAATTCCAGTGCCGCTATTTTTACAGGAAACCTGACGTTCCCTACAAGGTTTCCTTCGAGTTCCGCAAAGTCTGATCCCCGTGATGTAGCAACGCGTTTTTTCAAAGTTCCTGCTGCAGAAACTTCACGTTCCGTGACGTTCCAGAGAAATAGTGTTGCAGAAACGTTATCCCCATTACAGGACATATCTCTTCATACATTGAATTCTTTACAACGATACACCAACATATTCTGAATCTCGATTTGTCTTTTTTACATTACAACACCATGTATTTATTATACATTCCCCACTGGAAACCATCCGTAGTTGAACTATAGACAGTATAAGCACGCTTTCTTATTCCCAATATAGAAAACATACACCGCTTTAGTACTACAGCTGTAATAAATGCCATTTTATTTGAAGATGCAATAACCTTTTTTCGTTTCCTTTGTTTTCCGTAACTCGTATCCTAAGCTAAAATGTCTCCTCGCAACGAACGCTCTGCTCGTAACGAACGCACTGAGAAATGTACTTGTTCCGTCTGTTCCACAGACGTTCGCGGCTACGTTATGCAAACCAAACGTACCAAGAAAGACCATACGGACCGTGATATCGTCCGTGCATTGGAAGCTCGTATCCGCGAATCGAAAGCAAACGGTATGCATAATGCCACTGCGAATTTATCATAGTGTTGTAATGGTTCTTCAGTAAGCGAACAACAAGCTACAGTCGACACTACCGAACAATCCCAAGCAGTGTCTGAGCACGCTGCAGTCGACGCCTCCCAAGAACCCGCAATAATAATTTCGCAAGCAGCAGAGAGTATGGAGCTTGACGAGGGAGTGGATGCTAGTAAGTAAAGCACGTAGACTCGGAGAGCCTGGCTGATGTCCGAACGGCGGTTCTAGTCTGCTATGATGATGACGGAGAACACTGCGGCACAGATGCAGTCTGGCACGATGAAGATGAAGAGCTTTGCGAAGCTGATAATGCAGTAATGGAACTTGACGACGTTACTGAAGGTATGGAGAAACAGACACCTTTTCGTATACTTTTGCGAACGGAGCCTCCGTAGATCCAGAATTAACTCCTGCACTGGGCACATTCACGTCTACTTTCGAGCCTGCAGTGGAATTAGAGTTTGGTGAGACAGACTGTGAGGCATACGAGGAGGACGATGAAATCGCAGATGAAGTTGAACAGCAATCCGAAGAAAGTGAAGGATTGAACGCTGGCTTCTCGTGGGCCCGAGGTAAGAGAAAGAGAAAAGAGAAAAAGAAAACTTCATAAAGCGGAAGCGTTTTCAGCGCCGGACCACATACATGCAGAAATTGTAGCTGTCATCGGCGCATTCTTTGTGCTATATCATTCCGGATATCTGACAAACCACGGAGGATCAATTTTATTGCTTTTCATTAATCTCGTCCTATCCGCTTTCAGCCAACATTACCGGTTTCCCGTGACACCCGCGACTGTCCAAAAGCATACCGGCTTTGATTTTTACACAAAGAATGTCCAACGGTTCGTAGCATGCCCTGTTTGCCACGCCGTATATACAGCATTGGACGAGGTGCCGTCGCATTGCACATTCTCATTGTTTCCAGAAACAGAAGATGCATGCGGCGCACCGCTTTTCGTCAAACGAAACCGTCCACGCAAGATCTATGCTTACCATTCATTGAAGACCAGCCTTGAGTACCTTTTCTCACGTCCTGATTTCGAAGATAAGATAAATGACTGGCACCGCCGAAATGTTCCAACCGATTTGGCATTTGACGTATACGATGGAGAGATATGGTCGCAGATTCCGGACCCTCTTTACCCTGATACACCATATGTTGACCATCCTCGTGCACTCCTTCTCACCCTAAATGTGGATTGGTTTCAACCTCATAACGGTCAATATTCATGTGGTGCAATCTGGTTGACTATCAATAATTTACCACGGACTGAGCGCTTCCGGACCGAGAACGTTATCCTTGTTGGACTTATGCCAGGACCCAGAGAACCAAAAACCCTCGAGATCAACCAGTACCTCGCACCCTTAGTGGATGAGTTAGAAGAACTGTACAGGGGCGTGCAAATGAAGACATCCAAATATCCCACGGAAACCGTCACCGTCAGGGCCGCGTTGTTGAACGTCACTTGTGATATACCGGCTGCCCGAAAAGTCTCTGGCTTCACAGCTATGAATAGTAAACGAGCATGCTTCAAGTGCAATCGTGATTTTGAGTCCTTGGCCAGTGCACCAAATCGACGAGATTTCTCTGGCTTTGACACGACAAAATGGCCATTGATGAATCGCGAAATGCACTTGAATGCCGTGAGCCGTTGGATTGACGCGAATGACGAAAAAAAGCAGCAAGCGGTGGAAAAAGAAACGGGCGTGAGGTGGACAGAATTATGTCGCCTTGAATACTTTGACGTTGTCAGATGCACGGTCGTGGATCCGATGCATAATCTTTTTCTCGGAACCCCGAAGCGAATAATGAAATACTGGATCGACAACAGTATAATAAGTAAGCAACAATTGAAACGCATGCAGGTAATCGCAGATGCGATGCTCTTACCTCCGAGCCTGGACGTTCTCCAAAACAAGATTGCAGACGAGTTTAAGGACATGCAAGCGTCGGATTGGAAGAGCTGGTGTCTCTGTTACTCTCCCCTTTTACTGCATGACGTTCTTCCCAAGGAACAATTTGAAAACTGGATGTACTTCGTCGACGCCTGTCGCCTGCTAGCCACACCGTCCATTGAAAAAGCTGCCATCTCGAAAGCCCACGAACTGCTTATGAAATTTTGCTCCGGTTGCGAAAGATTGTACGGGCTGCCATATTGTCACCTAATATGCACTTGCACGGGCATCTTGCTTCATGCATTCGAGACTTCGGACCGAACTACAGTTTTTGGCTATTCAGCTTTGAATGTTACAATGGCTTGCTTGGCGATATCAACACTAACCGAAAGCATTGCTTCGAAATCACGTTCATGAAGAAATTCCTCGAAAGAGTTCATGCTGGGGACTATATCCAACATATCTCGTCCCCGCTCCTTGATGAACATAGCAGATTTCTGTGGGACGTGGCTAAAAATCAGCGCTCAACAACTACGTCTTCTCGCCTCTCCTCTCCTGATGCTTTCAATATCGAAGAGTACCTACAGACATCAGAACAACTTGCAGCTGCCATTGGATCCAAACCTCTTCTCCCGTCTGCTGTTGCCAACAAAGCGAAGCCTACAATGATGGCTCAAGCGCATTATACTAACCTTATAGAATATTATCGGTCGACTTACACGGAGCAACGCTTTACGTCGTATCTTGAACCTCGCGCGGGACACAAGTCTGTCTCTAGGCGTATTGCTAAGTTTACAGCCCTGAAATTGCACGAGCATCTTTACCGTTGCGCGGAAGCTGCGTCCAAAAGAGGATCATACATGCAAGCATTGTTCGAGGACAAAAACGGCGAACCTACTGCTTACCACGGCCAGGTCTCATACTTTTTTGAGCATAATCTTCGAGTTGGTACCGAAAGCAAGACGCATTGCTTTGCATATGTCCGCTGGTACGATATCTATTACGGCAACCAAAAGTTGCAGTCTGCTGGGCTGGAGCTGTGGAAGGATCAATTCTCAAAAGAGGAGAAGTACGCGATCCTTCCCGTGCAGCGCATCTAATCCCCGATTACGGTTGCGAAGTACAAGAACCGGCCGTTGATTGTCGTTGTTCCACTTCAGAAAAAAACCACGCGTAAACATCCAGAAACAATTTTCCCTTTGCTTTTTCTTTCCGATCTTTGCTTTCTTCATCCATGACCTGAGTACATCGCGGTCCAAGCAGAAACGCAGTATACGACAAATATTTGGAACCAGTATTTTTGTCCCATGCCCGCCCAACCACCCATCCATTGTGGTTGAATTTATTTATGCACTGTCCGCTTTCGCCCGTTCAGGTACACCCTCAGGTGCCGCCATCTCTACTGGCACAATTTCTGTTTTGGTCGAGACCTTGCCAGTGTCACTCAACCGGTCAAGCGCATCGTAGAAGTCGTTGACCTGGTAAACTGTTAGACGAAAATTGCATAAATTTGTAACGTCTTGACGTACCGTTTTGCTTCTCCAGCTTGGCCGTTGGACCTTCCACTTCTTGAATTCTATCCCTTGTTCGTCAACTTCAACGTCGCTTTCCGCATCGGATATGTATGCCATTTTCACCATGGCTTGGATATCAGCCCGATATGGGCCGGCGGGCTCCAACAGCTGATCGCTGTGCTTCGCAAATGCGCGTGCTCGAGCTAAGCATTTCTATCAAACATGCACGACGTGAGAAACTACATCTGTATTATGTTTAATTAACTTACTCTTCGCAGACGTGCGTAGCTCTTCTTACGCTCAGTCTCCTTTTGCTTTGCCTCTGGAGTCTGTTTGCGGACTTGGCGCAGATTCCGGAAATGAGTGTCCAGTTTCTGGCTGATCGTTCTTTGCCAAGCAGGGACATAGTTAAAGTCTTGGCGATTGTCGTTGAGGACTTTTCTAAGATGGTCCCTGACTTCCTGGTTGTGCTCTGAGCCCAGTTTTTCATCCAAGTCGTATTCGATGCCATTGGCCCTGAGGTCCTTATAGGTACCACGGATGAATTCTTTTCAAACTATTATAAGTGATTGATGTTACTCTATGCTACGATCGCTACTCACGTTCAGCTCTTTATAGCTCTTTGCGGGTACTTCCTTCTCGTACTCGCACTCGTCGTCTATCGGTGTGGAGGAAAGCCTTTCCTCCAGCAATGCCTTGATCTGCTCCTGGAAGGCCTTGCTTTCTTCGTGAAATGTCTTGGCTTCCAAGCGCAGTAGCTGGACTTCGTCCAGAAGTTCGGCGTTGCGTCGTTCCGACTGGACAAGTCTCTCCCGGAGGTCCATGACCTGCTGGGAGAGCCTGTCGACCGACTCTTGCGAGGCAGGGCTCATATCGCTAGAAACGGGCAACTGTCGGCGGAAGTTACGGTAGGGGCGCTTGTTGGGTAGTTGGCTCATATTGCTGTAATATGCAGTAAGTCTAGCTTGACAGGTTTAAAAGATTAAAAGCTTTTCTACTTACGAATTTCGAGGAACTGTAAATAAATTACAAAAAGGCCATCATCCTGACTCTCGCAAGCATTTTTATACCGGTATTCGGCTGCTATTCACTACTATATACGACTTTTCGATATTTTAAGTTACAGTATCCTCTCTTGTGCGACTTCATGATGGTCCACGATTGGGTTTAAGGAGGTTAGAGACGGTAATGTTAAATTGGCGCTTCAATTTTATATCGTATCCCGTTACGGTTTCCGTGTAGCCGATTGAAAGGAAATAAGTTCGTGTTTGTGGTCAATGATTCTTGTGGTTGGAAGTACCCAATAGTCTTGCCAGTGAATCATACAGCAATACGTACTTTTGGCATTAGGATGTTTATCAGCTTTTAAAATACACGAAATGTTTAGAGACGAAAAGGCTTCCACATGGTTTTTAAAGTCTAACTGCAACATTAGCCCATCCTATTTCCATTGCTCTTTACAGGTTTAACTTCTCTATGAAATCGCGTCTGTAAACGCGCCAGTTGCCAAATACTAAAGCAGCAACCTCTGGCTGTTTCTAACTCTCGTTGTATAGGCTATGTTGCACAGATGCAATATACTGTAAACTGTCGCCGTTGAAACGGCGACGGCTTCCTTGCGCTGGTCTTCACTTTGGAGCTTGCAGTAATGCTTTGTTTTGTTCCATGACTTCCTTTTGTCGATTACTATTTGCTTGAGCAAAAGAGGAGTCTCCTCGAGACAACTATCAATTGCGTTAGATTTTTGCAATGGTGACCTCTGCCGGTTAGAAAAGGTGCGTGGTGTAACGCTGCTACCGTTGTTTGAAGACGGGATTGGAAGTGGGAGTACAAAAGGAAGTGGAGAAAAAACTTTTTCTTTGCCCCTTGAACTTCGTAAACTTCATCTGTAAACCTATTCGTACTGCCTTCCTCCCAGATTACAGACTGCACAAGTTGTCAAGCTTGTTTACTTTTAACGCCGTCATTGTTAATGGAGCCGTCATCTCATAAGCCCAAGGTTTGTTTTCTTTTTCTCATACATCTGCAAGCCTCATCTCATGTGCTACTGTAGAGCTTAAGGACCTTGGCTATCATTTGCCTGCAGCCACGCTCATCTCGCAAAACCCAGGTATGCTTTTCCCTTTTTCTCCATTGTAAGCTCGATCTGACAACCTACTGTAGAATTTAAGTCGCTCGTAGATATTCCGTGCTTACAGCCACGCCGTCCTTAATAATCCTAGGTGTGTCTTCGCTTTTTCTATTATTCTGCAAAACTCATCTCACATGCTATTGTAAAACGTAAGACACTCCTGCATTTTCTGCCCGGAGCTATGTTCAGCGTGGAAGCGTAAGGTATGCTTTCGCGTTCTCTTGTCGTTTGAAGCCTTGACTCACAGGTTCCAAGGTAATTTAGAACTTGCTACTATAGTTTACCGCTGTGTGCAGCCAAGTCAGACCTTTAGGTATACTTTTGCTTTTTGGCTGCGCTATGGACCTCATCGCACGTTCCCAACTTCAGGTTTTTTTTTTGACGAATTGCCACTGTTTCTTATCTAACACTTATATACCGAATAGCAATATTAGTCTGTCCAAGCCCTGCGTGCGATTTGCCGGCAACATTGTTTTGAATGGCCAAGTTCTTTTTCTGTTGCCTGCTTGATGTTCTGATTACGCGATGCAATAGGTCATTGGAATAAGGTAACTTTCTCTTTTACCCCGATGTTACTTACAGTCTAGGTAAAGTATCCCGTGTCGTTAGAATAAAGCTTCTTAGAGATTGATTGCAAAAGCATGACAAATAAAAAACAAATTACGAATGTAAAGAAGTATTTTGTTATCAGATATCCTCTAAAAGAGCCCAAACAGATAATAGTTTCAGTGCGATCTCGTAGCAAAGCTGAAGAGCAATAAAAGCATGCTAAATGGAATGGAGATAACAGATTTGAAGGAACATGTCTGACGCGTGAGGGGAACGTATTGGAAACGTAATGTAGCAGCAACGGAAACACGCGCGGAACGTTGAGGGAACGTGAAATATCAGCAAAAATATTTGCGTGGAATTTTTGCAGCTACTGTACGTAACTGCAAACTAGAACGCTGCAGAAACGTTACTGTGTACGTGGCGTCGACTTTTCACGAACGTTACTGAAACGCCGCAGAAGCGTGACGTTTCAGTAGCGTTTCAGTAACGTTTCTGAATGCAGAAACGTCACATTTTTTGCAGTGTATGGCCTATCCGTGGTGGCCCATGAAGCCAAAAAGTTGCCGAGAAGCGTCCCCGCGGGCGGCCGGTCCAAGACGAGGAAGCTTGGCGAGAGCTTCCTGCATATATCAAGGCTTCCGGCATCGCTCCAGACTACCATGGGTATCATGGTAACTTCACAGCCGACCTATTCGAAAAGATCTTTGAGGATCTATGTGAGCTGCTTGCGACTAACGACGGCCCATGCCACATACACACGGATGGTGCCAAATATCATCTCCGTCAGAGCAACTCGCTACCGAACACGCAGTGGAAGTTCAATGGCATATTGGCCTGGTACGACCGCAGTGGTATCGATCTCCCTGCCGTTAAGCCAGGAAAAAAGCGGCTCACAAGGGTTGACCTGATTGAGCATGTTCAATTGCTCAATATATCGCCGATGTACCGCTCGTATGAGATTGCCGCAAAGTAGAGCCATACGGTGATGAAGACCCGACCGTACCACTGTGAATTGCAGCTAATTGAGAAGGTCTGGGGCATGGTGAAGCAACAAATTGTTCACGACTATGTCCAAGACGAATCCCTAGTGCAACTCAAAAATCGCCTCATGTCAAAGTCTATGGCAATTAAGAAGCGCGATTTGATCAGTATGTGGAGGAAGACGACGCACCACGGAAAATTTTTTGGCTAAAAATCTACAGTCTGTGTCTGCTTATCTCTAAGTCTGCAAATCTCCAAAAATTAAAATTTTGTAGATTTGCAGACATGGAGATATGCAGGGATATTCTGTAGATTTGCAGTAACTCAGTTGGGAAGGACGGTACTCATCTAGTAGTCATGACCAAAGCAGAACAAATATGGTTTTAATGACAATGGTAATGAGTTTTTTATTGAATAATAATAACCATACTATGAAAGCAATGCATTAATCGGCTGGCCATCTCTAATACGCAGCCCTAGATATCTTCGATATAACTTTATAGTATTGATTGTAAACCGTAAAGCAGATATCAGAGGGCTTCACTTTCTCATTG
>JSYX01000763.1:0-14018 GCA_000787465.1 Thermomucor indicae-seudaticae | reverse complement strand
TGATATGACGCCATGATTGAGGACAAACACCCATCAAGACTGCCTTTAACCGTTCTGCCAGACATTTCCTCTGCAACGCGCCAGTGTCAATTGAGACATCCGGGAAAGGGCTTTAAATTTATTGCCATGGTTCCAGCTTCTTTTCCTCTTACAAAAACATCGTTTCGCACAGTTGTCAAAGCGACGAAGGAAGACGTTGTGCGCACCTGCCAAACACGACTCATAGATGACTAAGGTAATCTTTAGCACCTTCCCCAGGTACAATGTCATTTCGTCGAAGGTTGGAGCGGAGACAACGAAGATTGACCCGTGACCTTTTTACGAGGCTATGTCAACACTGTAACTGTATGTCTTTTCGAGAAGTATAAACCGCTGCCGACCATTTATCATCCATAGCTCTTCAATGAGAATGCCAACCCAACGTTTACCAAGGCTTAAAGGCAATACTCGGATCCTGCGATATAGATTTTTATTGCTGCAGTTGCATCAAGATCGCACGTATACTATTCGTACTGTTTGTACACCCATCCACATGTAGTAACAGATATCTCTCCTCACGGCTGATTCGAACATGCGACATGACAATACTTACTTGATAGCCACCTACAACGGCATAGCTGGATACCGTGGGACAGCAAACTGGAGACTATCAAGGGCTTGACCTACTGAATTTGCGCATATATCCATAATTCAGGTCAGACGCACTGTGTATCGGTGAATACCTTCCTCAGCACCATCCTTGATCAACATTGTAATTCTCAGAGTCGCAGCGAGTTGAAATTGCCAGCCTGCATTGACGTTTTGTTGAACAACCGTGATAATTACACCGTACCTCGATCAGGAACATATCCTTCGAGCACAGATCACAGATATGAGATGCATTGATCGCTTGGACAATCACTCCCACATAGACAGCGCTCCTGATTGCCAGCATTGCTTCAATCCGATAATTCTTTAATTGCTCAACACATTATCCACCGTGTCGCTTGTAGTGAACGTTCCAAACGTGCACTAAACTGAAGCATTCACTGTGGAGATTAGAATTAGCCGTCCGTTGGGCATCAGAGAAATCTCCACGTTGACCAAAAAAGAACTTTCGAATAAAGTACCTTGCTATTCATGCTCTGTTAAGGGGGAGGACAGTGATGAAAACAACAAACAGTTCAAGATCTGCATGCACCTCAGAGTAATGTAGAGTGAAATGACGCCAAGTACTTCACTAATCTACAACGACTAAACTGCTTGTAGTTTTTACCTGCTTTGTGGCTCGTTTTTTACGGCATCAGCAAAAACCACAAAAGGCCAAGCCTGCGATGGAAAGGAAGGAACAACAAGAAGCTCATAATTTGCGGCAATCTGTATAGAGATGCACCGATCAGTGCTTAATGAGAACCGCGCAGGCACCTTTGAGAAGTCCTAAACTACGCGCGATGTGTACCTGATCCGACGTCATGATTAAGCATCAACCTTGACAAAGAAAAGAAAAATTTCGAAAAAGGAACACATCTTTTGTAAGCTGTCTTTTTGGAAATGTTTGATCGACAATAAGGAATGGAATGACATAGATAGATGAAAGATGCTATGATAGATAGAAAGTATGTAATAGATAAACAGTAAGTGGAACATAAAAACGAAAGGTATGTTTTTAGAGCTTGAGTAAAGGACTGAAGAATCGCCGCGCACCATTTTTGCGACGACCCCACTTCTTGTTCTTTTTGATGGGTTTGTCACCGCCGCCATTGGTTGATGGATCGTGCTGCAAGCTAAAAGACAATTTAAGGTCCAAATCTGCTGAAATTCCACCGAAATCGAAATCATGTAGGGTGCAATCAGGGACCGCCACCACCTTGGACAAGGGTTCGGCTACAATCAAGGATTCGCTCAGTTGCTGTTGATATGCGTAGTCAACCTCTTCGGCTGGTCCATTCGTGTTGCGCCGCTTCGATTGATGGTGATGATAATAACTGAGCTCTTCTCGTGTAGTCACATCAGGTTCAATCGCTGGCGCACCCATGCTGTATCCTCCATCCAAATGAAAACTATCAATGTCAGACAACATGCTCACACTCCCTCGTTTCCTTGCAGGTTGGAAGGTTGGATGCAAATCATGATAAAGTTGATGTTCTCGTAGTTGCTGTTCGTTGATTTCATCCATCGTTCGTCGCTTAGCTTTCACAAGAGACACTTCATCATCCCACTCGCTCAGACTGTCGTTCTCTTCCTGCGGCATCATCAACTCTTTTTCCATGAACCGCTCATCCACAAATGAGTATCCATCAAACACTTGCTGAACCTCATCCGTCAATACCAAATCGACCCGAGACCCGACAGGTGTCAAGGTCGGCGGCATCTCCAAGAAGGTAGGATCAAAGTTCGCGAAATCAAGCGCTGACTTGAGCTGTGGCACATACGGTGGTCGCAGTCGCTGATGATACACATCGTCCCATACAATACTCGCGAAATACACGTGCGACTTGATCTCATCCACGCCGCCCTGTGCCCCCAGGCGATGGCGAGGGTCGCGTTCCAACAGGCCTGACAAGAATTCGGCCGTTTCAAAGTCGATATCGGACGGGAACTCGAGCGGGTCTTGCAGCACACGTCGATACATTTCTGAATGATTGTCGGCCCAAAACGGCGTGATCCCGGCCAACATTTCATACAGAATCGTACCGTAGGCCCAATAATCAATCGCAACCGAATACGGCTCGCCCAGCAACGCTTCCGGCGCCAGATACTCTGCTGTGCCACAGAACGTTTGCGTGTAGTCATCGTCGGTTTTGCTGAGCCATTTGCTGAGACCGAAATCTGTCAAGACAACATGTCCCTCGGCCGTCAACAGAATGTTTTCCGGTTTCAGGTCGCGGTACAGGATCCCAAGCCGATGGAGCTCCCCAATTCCTTCAATGATTTCCGCAGCGTAGAACAGCGTCCGCTCCTTGGAGAATGTCGTACATGTGCTCATTTGTGTAGCCAAGTCGCCGCCGCAGTAATAGTCGCTCACCAAATAAAGACGGTTCTCGTCCTGAAACGAAGCGTGCAGTTTGGCCAGAAACGGGTGGTTGATCTTTGACAGGGTAGCCAGAATATCACGCTCGGCCAACGTGTGAGTGATCTCCCGCTGTTCAATCACGAGCTCCTTCATAATACTCTTCAAGGCGTACAGTTCATTCGTTTTGCGTGATCGCACTAGAAACACCTATAATTGTCCATCCCAGTTTTAACCAGTGGGAAATACATACATAGCCAATGGATTCGACGCCTACCTTGCCCATACAGCCTTTGCCAAGCACCTTGAGTTTCTCAAAGTCATCCAACATGGCTCGTTTGCTGGTAGTAAGGATCAGCTCGACGTTATGGTCACCAGCCGCTGGTTGTTCAGTGGCTGGATCATTCACAGCAGCATCAGCAGCAGGCGTTTCCTCTTCTTCTTCTTCTTCTTCATCTTCATCTTTCTTCTCCTCTGTTTCAGGTAAACATTGAGCATCATCGTTAACGTCATCATTATGGTTAATGTCATCAGGAATCTGGTGTTGCTGTTGTGGTGCTGGATCAGGTGCAACAACAACATCATCATCTTCTGATACACTACGTTGATCTTCTACTGCTGTCGGCTGGGTTTTATGCCCATTCTGGTGGATCGTTGGAGGAAGAGGAGGAGGCGATGACGCCAACTCAGCCTTGGACATTATCCTATCTTCATCCCGCTGAACTGAAAAGAAGTCTCTGAAAATGCTGGAAGGACGAACAATAGGATCCATTGAACATTTCTGAAGATATCGTTCAATCTTTTCCGAGTTCGATTTGGGACGCGTTTGTGGTGAGAGTGAAGTCAGAAACTGACGAAAGCTGCGTCGTTTTTCTGCTTTTGGAGTGTCCGTCGCTGAAAGTGATGGGAAAGGTATCTTGACCTTTTGATAATGTTTTTTGATCTGAGACAAAACATTGACATGTGAAAAATTGCGTTACATCCTGTGTGGCGCAAAATTTACGTACCATTTGATCAAATTCGATAAGGTCAGGGATATATCGGATCAAGGACAGTATGTGGGTATCCGTCTCCACCAGGACATTTAAGACCTGAACGAATAAATGATGGCAATCAGAGCCGTCATCCTCATGGGTCCGGGAAAACAAACATACAGGTAATGTCTGCTGCTGTTGTTGCTGTTGTCTAGCAGGCACCACCGCAGTAGTCTGAATAACCGCAATCGCAAACGTCTCCTTCATGAATGGCTTTCGATCTCCGATAAATGAATTGAATTATGCGTCAGTGGTAGACTGTGCAAAAGAGAGAGAGAGAGCAGACAAGAAACTTGTATATAAGCAGTTGACTCGACGAAGTAACGAAGCTATGTAGCTAACCCTTTCCAATGCCGTTGGGTTGTGTGTTGATGTCGCAATGGTGGTGATGACGTTTGATGAGTAAGTAGGGGAGGAAGAAAAGGTCCCTTGGAAGACGTGTGTGCGGGGAAGAGGAAGGAAGAAGAAGGGAAAAAATTGGGCTGAACAGAAAAGGGAGAGGAATGGGGTAACCGCGTCTGGCCAAAATAACAAACAAACCTGTAAGCCAAGCAAGTATATACCAACAGAAAGAGAATGAAAGAGAAAAAGCAGCAGCAAAAAAGAACCTCTCTTGAGTTTTGGCGGAATGACAAAAGTAGCACATGGATCATAACCCGAAACGACTATAACTCAAGCTTCTTTATATCATCACATTGTCTTCAATTCAGCTTCTTCATCAGACGCACCCTGCACAACAACAGTTTTAGTTTTTTCTCACCAGCCAAATAAAAGGGGCGCAGGATAATGCGAGAAGAACAAGTTTCAGGTCCTGATTCTGCTAAACCCAACCGTCAGATGATCATGCAAATCGAAATTCTACTGGGACTTTTCCTTCAGATTTGCGCTGCATTAAATCTCTTTGTCGACGCGTGTTGAAGAGGGTTTTTGCGCTAAAAGAGCATTTCAATTTGCACCTGACGAGATTCTTATTACATTCTGGGAGAGGAATCTGGCATCCGGGAGCGTTGACTGTATACGTGGTTTCTGTAGCTTTTTTGTCAACAAAAAAGATAGTATTGGTCATCAATTTGATACTGAAGCCTTCGTTGCATCGTCGGTCAATGGTGCGGCTGTACATTGCATTCAATATCGCAAGGCACCCATACTTTTTTCGGGTTACTGTCGGTTTCTTGGCGAGTTAGGACTTACTGATTCTCTGCAATCTGTCAGCGGGACGGAGGCAGTCAACGTTTGTCTAACGGCCCACCTCAGTTGGCAAACGTTGCGGTCGGGAAGGCCACCACGACGCAAGGTCATCCAAGTGTGAGTACTATACGCGAAAGAAGACGTCAGCGCCTGGTCCAGGTATGGTTGACCACGAGGACCACGGTATCTGCTATAACAAACCTGACAGAAGTGCAACCTCTCGTGCGTACGTACAAGAAGAACTTCAAGGATGAAGTCAGAGTATGTTCTGGGCAAAAGAAAGCAAGACTTTCTGCAAATATTACGCGTAATCAAGGAACCAAAAACAAGGATGCGGAATCTTGTAAACGATACATCGATGCTGGCACCTATGACGATACCAGAGCCGCTCTCAAAGACAACGAGGAAAAATTGCACGTTCTATAAGCCAGACAAGAAGGAGCATGTCAAAGAGACTCTTGGCGCAATCCCGGATATTTTCACTGTGAAAAGGGCATGCAAGGATCACTGCGGTTGTGCGAAGAGGACAAAGATAGCTTCATGTCCAACATCTAGGAGCTGGTCAGCACAGTCCGCGAAGTGGCAATCAAAAGCCAGCTTTTTGTAACCCATTTTCTGCTGCGGTGGCTAGAGAGTGGGAACGAGCCTCTCAATTTTCTTTAATCAAGCCTGCCTGTACGCATGCATTCAGCTAGTGTGCATGACATCACTGTCTACTACGAACACATCTGTCACCGCTACTGAAACGACAGATGAATTCCAAGGACATAGGAAGCTACACAACGGCACGGTCATCGATGGCGGCGACGTGTATATGAATCCACTGGCAAGTTTAGCCAGTGAGGCAACCATCAACTTCACAAACCATGTCAGCGAGCACTCTGTGCGTGTTGCGGTCAACATACATGAAGTTCAAGTTGAAAAGGGAGCAAAACGTACGATAATCGCATGATCCTATTCTGTCGCTATACTAACACCATAACCCAAAATGACCTTGGATACAGCTCAAGGCGAAAGAGATAATAAGACTCTCATGCTATATATACGGCTTACGTGCGGGCTGATCAGCAGCATGGCCAACTTCGATAAAGCAAGCCAATGCCTTGATCGCTGCTATTGATCAGCTTAGCGTTTCTATCAACCTGCAGCCTACTGGGAGACCAGCAACCATGGAGAACTGGTGCGCACACCCTGAAAAGTATCTCGATTCTAAGTATAAAATGCTGCAGAAATTTGAAGCAAGCAATGAAACGCCCGCTGCCGCTTCAGACGAGGTGAAGACCGAAGCCACAAAAACTTGGGTGTTTTCTACGCATGCCGAAGATTGGCAGCCAGCGTATCACAGCACATCCAGGTACTGCGTACACAGCCAACAATGTCAGTTGACAATGCCCCTTGGTGTGCTGGATGTTGCAAACCTAAATGTCAAACACGCTGTAATATTCGGTAGGAAAATAGAGAAAGTGGATACTGTGAGACTCTTAATAGAGCTTTATTATGAAGAAATCTCTCAATAACGCTTTTCATGTCTACTTATATATCTTTACTGGCGGTTTACTGACAATTAATCGTATGTCGGCTCTTTCAAGAAGTGGACCATTCACAAATACGGTTAACGAGATTCGCCTTGGTTACGTGTTTCATGGTAATCTCGTTTCAGATCTATTATCCTGTTTCAGATGGGATTGTTGGTTGCTGTCCTAGCCTTTATTAAGGTTATGTGCCTTTTCGTATTATGGATTGACCAGTCAGAATGCGATACACGCTCTTTGGGAAGCGTATTGGCTGGGAAAACAACACAAGAAGTTGTGGATCTTCTAAAAACTGCGAAGCCGATCCGCTT
This sequence comes from Thermomucor indicae-seudaticae, assembly GCA_000787465.1. Classification (NCBI taxonomy): domain Eukaryota; kingdom Fungi; phylum Mucoromycota; class Mucoromycetes; order Mucorales; family Lichtheimiaceae; genus Thermomucor; species Thermomucor indicae-seudaticae. The sequence continues at coordinate 6,964 of JSYX01000763.1, read as the reverse complement.
GCTGCATGTATGCAAGAAGCAGGAGGACTAGCACAGTCGCACTATCCTTCTTACACCTTGCTTCTTTCTGTAGCTGAGCGTTGCACACACCCTGTGTATACGTGGCTCGGCCGAAGCACTTTTGCTCCTGACAACCTCGTGGTAGGCTTTTGTAACATAATGATGGCGTCCGCATGGAGGTGTGCGCGCTTTTAGCGACTCCTGTCTGTTCAATCTTTCCAAAATGACATGAATTCAGTTTCGTGTGATTGCAATCAAAGCTTTAATACTGCGAGTGCATTACGTACTCACAAATGGCGAGTATACACAGCTGCAGTGAAGTTTATTGCTATAGATTCAAATGGTAAATCGAAAGCAATACCATTTTTAAACAGCATTCTAAAGCTCCATTGTGCTTATGAGCCTATATCCGTAAACAAGGAAAATGGCTGCTTTCTCTGCCCACCCTCTTCTTGCAATGGTCGATACCGGTATCCAGACACGCTCGTCAAACACGTACAAAAAACATGGTAACCAATTTACACGCAAGTCAGAGTCGTCAGCGCGCAACAGGCCACAAGAGCCTGGTTCAGACTCCGAAACGAACGAGGATGGATCCAGTGCTGACTACAGGATTTATATAAGGTTTTGGCGTAAACGGGTATGATGGTTTTGCAGTTACAGGACACAGAATTTTTCGTGTTGTGCAAGTGAAATTTGCGTTTTCGAAGACATAGAATTTGCGCGCATCATTTAGCATCCACATTCAGTAAGAAAAAGGCAAAAGGAAACCTTACCCTGTAAGAATCAATCCGTTTTTATTACGGGGAAACCGTTGAGGAAACAACGGAAGTAAAGCAATAAAGAAATAAATCACTACAGAAGTTATATACAATCTTCAGTAGCTTTTCTTATGTATTAGAGCAGAAAGAAAGGCCTTACCTCGGCACAACCAACCGATTTGATGGAAAAAGAATGGGGACTTTCAGGTGGCGGATGCTATACCGTACATGTCTTTTGATCTTTTTATATGGAAAATGACAGCACTACGTCACTGTGATCAGTATGCCCGATTGAAACCGAAGAATGATTCGGAATCGGCCCAGCCATTTGTAAGATACCCCACAAAGGCATTGTGATGGTAAACGATGTATTTGTAGAAATACGGCTGATCAGGGGGCTCGTGTGGGTCTTTCCCAGTACACTTGTTATCCACTACTTTGTGGAGAACTTTATGACTTTCATTCTTGCGGTCTCTTCCTCAGAGATGTGCGAAGAACCCCTGCATTTATTGCTTTTGTGCCAACTGCTCATTTCTACATTTTCTGCTGTTCATTGATTGGTCGGAGACTAGTAAACGTCACCGTTAAGCAATTGCTAAATTAAGGCATTCCTTTATCAGCATGACGTCCAAAACCGAAAGCCGGGATTATGTTATCACTGGGGCGAACATTATGCTTTATGCTTGCGTAAATTAGCTTGCGTTAACTTTTTGGCTAGACACTGCAAACTTGGTTTACAGCTGACGCAAAAAGGACATTCCGAGCAATGCAAATATTGATTCAAAACTCAGTAGTTTTCGTCTTTCCTTCTGGACCCCGAAAGCCCACATCATGCAAACCATAACGCTTACGGTGAATTGGCCATTAGGCCTAATTCAAATAAAGCACGACCCCTCCTCCGAACTTCACCTATCGAGCTCAAGTTTGACCATCAAACAATAGTCAAATCCTCCCTCTTACAACCTCAACACTCATATTGGGAGCATCATCAACAACGACGATCGTGTTGCAAATAAAACAATATATATTCAATCCGTATTAGTGCGACAATTGGATTCAAAGTGCCAAGACTGTCGTTGAACGTAAATCCCAGGAACAAGCAGACGGGGAAAACCTTAGTCATCAAATGGTAATCATTGCGGCGTCCGATGACCAGCTTTTGAGTGACAGGGAACAGCCTCTACGGATCACCCTTTCACAAGCCGGAGAATGGGTTCCAGTAACGTTGACCGCGTGTGGTAGTTGTCGAAAGTACTATATGCTCACTGGCAGTAAGATGAGGACGCAGCTGGTGGCTAAACAGCGAAAAGGCGAGTTTCTATTCCAGTAGCCCAACAAAATGATGATGCTCAGGATGGCTGCACTCTGCGGACGGACGATATGATTTGGAAATACATATTCAACTCAAGACCATTACATCCTAAGCTCAGAAGCCAGAACTATGTCGAACTAGCAAGAGAAGTGTCAAAATGTTTGAATATGGATTGGACACTGTATCCACAAATGCGGTACGAAACGTCAAAGGTCTTTGCAGGTGCAACTTTGTTGGGAAAGACCAGCGCTATCTTGATTAACTGTGTGGAGCCTTATAGCCGACTGAAGTCCATTGACGCTCATTGCGAACGCTGGTTGCCGAACATGTCTCTCGAGCAATCTTCTGCGCCACTGGAAAACGCACTGTATGATAGCGTCTGCGTAGTCGCCATAGCTGAAGATTCTGTCCGAAAACTGAAAATAGGGACCAGGTCTCCAAGCTGCTGGTGACATCCAGCGTTACCATGGGCGAGAACTCATGCCGTATCGAGCTTGGTCCACATACGAGCGGACCATTCACATCAATGCAAAATACCAGAATTTGCCTTGACAGTGAATGCATGGAACAATTCAAGGAAATGGTGGCGGAAGAATGGGTCAACTGCGTTGACGACAACGATGCTCTTGCCCAGTTGAAACAAGTTCGATCGAAATTTCACAAAGCCAGCATCTTCGTCTCAAACAAGTTTGCTTAGTTGTCGACCACACGCGATCAGGACTCTCGTGGTTATGGGACTAACCAAAAAAAGATTCACAAGCCAAGGTGACTTCGGCCGTTTTCCAAAGATCGCGATAGCAGTCATCCGGAACGGACACGACGCCTTCCTTCTGAGGATGCAGACTCGCAAGTTCTACGAGTGTTTCAACGGCAAAGCCAAGTTATGCCTGAAGAACATCGGCAATTTGTTCAATAATGATGACAAGATCCGGATCCTAGGCAACGAGGCCTTAAACGAACACCTCGAGAACTTGGTCGGACACTATGACGACTCCAATAAGCCGAGCAAACGAAATGGTCAAGATCGCTTTGGAAAAGTTTTCTTAAATACAACTGAAGTAATCTCATAGTTTTATGCATCAGATATTGAAGGCTCAAAGTCGAGATTTCAGATGACAAAGATTCAGATCCATACGAGATTTCAGAAACAATACACTGAGAAGAGAAAAGGATTTCACATGCACTCATATCTCACCTCTCTTTATACAGTGGGAACCCGCCTAACGCGACGACTGGATTCCCAGAAAGTTGTTGCAGAAAGTTGCTGCAATAGGCGGGGTTGCAATGGAGTGAGGTGGCAGCAGTTTTGGTCTCTGAACTTATACCCATTTTGTTTTGACCATAGAGGGGCGATACGCTGCTAGCTATTCCACGCTGAAATCTCGAAAACGAAGAGGAATGAAAAAAGTAGAGATTCGACGCTGCACCAACTGGAGGATGTTTTCTTCCTCTGATGGAGTCGAGACTTGAAAAATTCCTTGCTGCGAATATAGCGCTCTGGCCTAGACCGCATGTTCCTCAAGGTAGATGACGTGGCATCATGCCCGTTCACATGGAAATTCTCTTGCTCTTGTTGCCATAACATTTCCATATGTCAGAAATCCTCGATACGAAGCATTTACAAGGTACATATTTGCAGAGAAAAGGAGAAATATATCTTGCTGATATTGATATCATGCTGTACGGTGTACAAGTCAGTCTTCAAGTCCTACTTCTCTTCCGAAACCGAGACCCCTTCGCTCAAAAAGGTCTGCGAGGAGTATGCTGATTTTGTCGTTGAAAACACTGAAGCTGCAGATATGAAGAAGGAATAGAACAATCGTTTCATCAAAGCTGCACAGCAACTAGACTTACAGGTGATGAGACATTCCCGCTCATGCAAATGGTTACATTAGACTAATTGTAACCGCCATCATACAGCAACTTTAAAAGGTGCAGCCTAACTGGCACGCTTTGATGACATCAAAGCTAGATGTAAGCTCTTGTGCCTTGCGTGCCGGGATATCCATTCTTTTGGGCGAGTAACGAGCTGATACTGCATGGAACATTTAGAAAGTGCTGAGTAGTACTGCCTGCACTCCAGATGTCGAACTCAGATCAGTAGGAACATGTGCAAGCAGCAGCGTCAGCAGAACCGCCATCAGCAGTTCCTCCTTAGAACAGTCCGTGCTTTCACCAAGTGACGTTGAAAACATCCAGAAGATATTTTCAAGCTTGGATGAGAATCGCATGGGGACCCTGGATGATGGGATTATTGTTGAAAAACAGATGGACAAACTGGCAACGGAGTGTTTCTTCGAGCAGTAAGTTACTTATTATATGCAGCATGCTCATCACAAACTTAACATTCATTATATAAGCCCGTGCCATTCCTTGATATTGGATCCGAACGATCCTGCTTGGGTTCCTCAGTACTTTACTGCCAACGAGATCAAGAAAATCAAAACTTCAAGACGCCCATGCTTCCACCGCTGCCACCATCCATTAGTGCTTACCTGGAGCAGTATAAAGGAAGGTATATTCTCTCTCGATTGATGGCCAACAACACGCCGCTTAACCAGTCTTCTGAGTAGCACACGGTCGAGGACATTTTCAAGGTCGCGCAGCACACGCCATTCCACCCAAAGAAGGAGGCAGACCTCCACTGGGTACATCAGAAGATTCTGCGAGGAATCGATTTGGTAGTTTATGAATATCTCAGGCCTAGGGATCACACCGAGGCTGATATCCTTCGCCGGATGTGCGGATTTGTTGAAGAGTGCTTCGACGAGTCTAAATTTATTGTGCGCAGATAAGTCGGGCAAAAAGGATGATATCTCAGAGGCTCCGGCCGATTCTTACACAAAGATTGAATCTAGCGGGGAAAAGTCGAGCGAGCCCTCGACCGAGAGGAAGGACCTGGGTCGCATAATTGCGAGCGTCGAGCCTCTGTCCAGAAAAACCTGCGACACCAAAGTTGACATGCTCATTAAACACCTGTCAGAAGAATACTGGTGCACGGAGGCCAGCCTGCTTGTGGGAGAGCGCTATAGCGAAGGAGCTGACGGAGAGCATGCTAAAGTGGCCAAAGACACTTAAAGATATGTTATTCAAAGTTACCAAATCTAACCTAAAGTATGTCAATGAGCTCCTTACAGTGGGCTTCATCACCACAGGTCTGGAGGGCTATGGCGTAAACGATAATGCATTTAAAAATTAGCTTGAATTTTAGGTTTGCGGCTGACAATTGTAGCTTTCGATTGCCCAGCAGGGTACGTTTCGCGAGTCTTTCGCTTTGTCCCCTTGGAGTACCCGGCTTGTGAGGAGACGTTCGTTGCCCAAATGACGGCCCTAATCACCCTAGTCTGGCAGTTCAAGTCCATGATGAAGGAGAAGCTTGAGCTTGTGCTCCTGAGCGACAACGTATTCATTACAACCTTCCAAAGACCGTCCATGGAGGTGCCATTGACGCCATCGTTTTCCCCACAAAAGAGGCAGCGGAGGAAGTGAATGCAGTCCTTTTGCTTTACTATTTTCCTTACTTCTTCTTATCAATATAGCCATATCATTCATAACCAGTCTCTGATTGGTGCTTAGTTTGGTCATTTAAGGTGTTGTTCTGGCTTGAACTAGCTGCCAAGAGCTGACATCAGGTCATAGTATGCGGATAGCACGGCTTGGCTCACATTGGTCTCAGTGCGCCTGAATTTTGTAGACGGTGACTCAAATTCGCTGTGTTGACTCAAATTGGAAAAGGTGGCTCACATTGGGGAGACTAACCCAACTGAATTCTATCGCGGTTTAAATTCAGAGGAGTGATCCTTTTCCATTGACCCTGAAACAATCGTCCTTCCAGGACCGCACGAGTCATATCCAACGCCAATTCCGACGGACTCGAGAGTTGCGAGCACTGCGTGAGGGGACTTCTCTAAGAACTTATGACTCACGGTCACGCAAGATGACGAATCAGATTTGGTTTAAAAGTCGATCTGATTTTTCGCAGTCAGTCGATCAGTAGTAAGGTTCCGGACCAGAGCTCTGGTCTCTGGTTCTGCTCTGGTTTGCTCTGGTTTTCAGAACCCCGACAAATAATACACTCAGCCTCAGCTTGCTTTCCTCCTTGGTTTCTTCTTTTCCAACAGAAGTGATAATTTAGCTACAGCCACTTCACGATCAACGCAGGAGCACGCTCCTTAACTATTACAGAAAACTCTTTCGAACGTTCGCAAACAAATGATTGTCCCCTTGAATCCTGTTCACATTCAGCAGTAAACCCGTTACGTTCAAGTCATATCCTATGTATTGGAATCTCCGCGTCAGCAAAACAAGCACTGCAGGAATTTACAATTTAAATTTCGTCGAATCTGTGAGCAGCTGCCACGATTCGAGGGAGAGACAGAACAAGTTTGTAAATCTCTAGCTGAAACTAGCCCAGTCATCGTCAGGGAATGCGTAGGGTTCACCACGACTCGAGTTGAGTTCGAATCGAGCCAAATTTGGTCTGACTCGAACTCGACTCGAGTCGTGATGACCCTAACCTGGATGCTCGAGTTGAGCCGAGTCGAGTCGAGTCAAGTGGTGAACACTAAGAATGCGTTATTCGTGCGTATGGTTATATAACGATGCTCGGGAAATGTTCAAGAGGGAGCCACTAAAATGTTTATTGGGCTTATCCTATCTGCTTTCGGCTAACGATCCACGTAGAAAGCAGGATGCTTTGCTTTGTTAATTCTGGGGTGAGTCGGTTTCCGACAGAAAAAGCCTTCCTCTCCAAAGTCAAAGCCGCAAACCAGAGCAGAAGCAGATCCGACTGTAATATCACAATAGTAAAGAGACTAAAAATCAGTGAGACTCAAAGATAGTTTGTTTTATTACGTCCAATCCTACATCCTATTTATAACTTTCTATGTGG
>JSYX01000762.1:0-14095 GCA_000787465.1 Thermomucor indicae-seudaticae | reverse complement strand
GTGACGCAAAAAATTACTCAAAACCAATAGGCAGGTCTTACTTTGAGGCATGCATGTAAATCTTAAACCGGACAGTCCCGCGGAATGTCTGCGCATGTGATGTGCAGGAAAGGCATACTCTCCTTTGGATTCGTGGAAAGCGGGATAGTCACTCCTTGTTAGTCTCCGTCAAATATCGGAGGTTTCCGTCATTTGATGCCTCGTAACCTTATCCAAATGGGTTAGAAGTTGGCGTGCAATGTACTATAGATTGACATGATTTCATAGTTAGAGTGGAGAGACGTCCATCTGAAAGAGGTTGCTGGCAACTCTCATTTCGTGTGCCAGTACGTGCTGCAGAACTTGATGGAACCGAAAAGACGTTTGCTATAATCCGTGAGTATCAAATCTCATGCATGCATTGATTAGTGCTCGTTCCTATTTTATGACTGATGTTCGCGTCGCATCTATGTCTGAAACTCGTTGCACTCGTGGGTAGGGAATACGCTTCTTTCTTCACGTTTACCAATAATACCAAGCAAGTCGCGAGGTACCCCGAAATTAGGGTTATGAAAAGTTCGCAACTGCTGCCCGTCGTAGCTGGTAAATTTCAACAACAGCTGGCTTTCACCCGTCATACGCGCAAACTTGGGACCTTTTTCCTCAATGACGTCTTCGCAAGAAGACGATTTTTTCGACGACTGGGACATGTCACCCAGCTTTGAAGATCGTCTTTTTCGCAGTGTAGATCTCGCGGAATCAATTTCGCGCCAAAGGGAGGCAGCAAGGGTAGGTTTATCTCAAACAAGTGAGAGGCGCGTCTATGACAGTTCTTGAGCTAGGCTGATCAGATTGACGAGGTCAAGGGTTCATGGCGGCAGCAGCAGCAGCTGCTTCGTCCAGAATATCAGAGCTCATTCGCAGTGTATCGCGATCCAGACTTTACAAACGATCAACGTGCACAAAATACGAATTTACAGGTTCTGCGTCATCTTGATGTCAATCAGCAACCCCGTGCGACTGTTGAACCCGCCAAACCTGGCTCTGTCGAGAAACTTGAGACTAGCAACAACAGAACACGTACCGAGTCAGACGCTGCCAAACCCACAGACGTGTCAATACATCAATGCGACACAGCTTCGACTTGCGATCTACCGAGTAAATTACAAGAGGATAAAAAATATGCACATGAAGAGACATTTGGAGCTAGAGAATTGGCAGCTCGTGAATGCGATCTTTCACCCGTAGACGAAGACGAGGAGGATATATGGCCCGGATTTGATGTTAATTTCGAGTCATACATAAGCAAGCTCGAAAATGAAAGGTCCTTTGACGAGAAAGGCCAACAGCGTACCGGCCAGAGTCATGCCTCGGTACCCAGCGTGGACCACCAACTAGAAGAGAAATCCGACAAGCCCGTTTATCTGTGTGAGGAACGACAGAATGAAGTGGTCGAAAATGGCACCTTGGAAGAGAAACCAGAATTAGGCGCAAGTCTTGGTCGATTTGGAGGATTCATGACTGCAGGAAGTCGGAAGGCGTTAAAAGCTGGTGATGAGGCAACACGACGAGCTCTGCGGCTATTTGAAAACCCGGGTGCAGACGATTTATTGGTAGAGAATAACAGCACGGACGAAGCTTCTACAACACTAAGCCATCAGTCAGAAGAGAATAAGCTTGAATCTACGGAGTATGTCCGTCCCTCTTATAGCAAGTCAGGCTTTACTACGGGGCTGGGCCGCCCAGTCAAAGCGTCTTCTGAATCAGCAGTACGGCGAGCAGAGCAACTATTACTGGATCAACCAAATACGCGAAGTCTGGATAATGACTCAAAGGCCGAGCGAGCTTCTGAAAACAAGACAACCCTGTCCGATTGTCACACATCCGAGCCTGCCGAAATTGCAGATTTGGCAGCAACGGAATCTGATCATAATTCTGAAGCCACTTTGAAACGTGGAGTAAAGCGACCGGCAGATGATAATGTATTGGAAGAGTTCAGATACGAAAACATCCTTTCGCAATATGGAGGATTTCAGATGGGAAACAGCAAAGTTGGAATCACTGTATCGGTAGAAGCTAAACGGCAAGCTGTGGCGCTTTTTAATTCTGACAGCAGCACGCGTATCTTAACTCAATGCACTCAATACCAGTCTTCGCACGAGCAGGAGTCACCGGAATCATCACCGACAACGAAAGAAACAAACTTGATAACACCTCATCCAGACGAAGCACAAAAGCCATCTAACACTGATTTAACGGGAGCTAGTGCCGAGTCTTCCTCCCAAAAATTATGCAATCCGCCGCTGCATACAATACACGGAAATCCGTCCAGGTTACCCCGTCGGACGAGGCGGTTACTGAACCCACCTCATAGTAAAATGAAACCGTTTAAATCGCCCGTAATTGAAGATAAATTTGAGCTAACGAAGGCAGCCATTGGCAAAAGAGCACCTGGGGCTGTACGGGCAAAAGGACCATGCGTATTCAACATGAATGGTAATGCTCCATGAACGAAAGCAAGAAGTCAAAAGCTAATCGACCTTCAAGGGCCGAGCGTGCGGCAGAGTCTATCGACGTTAGGGTTACCCTTGCAACATAGCTTTGAAGAGCTTCAAAAGATGGGAATGTAAGTGTGTGGTTGTGATGTTGTACCTATAACGCAGCTGATGGAAAGGGTTTTCAAATAGTTCTTCAGAAATCCTACAAATGTCAGCAGAATCCGCAAGGCATGTACGCTTTGGCGGTTGGGGCCCGTTAGAAGCTCGAGAAGCTATGTTAAAGGCCGGTGTACTGCCGCAGTTCGCAACCGTCTCTTGGGTAGAGAATCATTACAGGTGGATTGTCTGGAAGATCGCCTGTATGATACGGTCATTTCCTGAACATTGTCGTGACATGTGGAAGGCGGAAAAAGTCTTGGAGCAACTTCTTTACAGGTTTGCTTCATCGCACGTATGACCTCCTTCTTATTGCCATAAACACTGATATACAATTGTAGATATGAACGTGAAGTAAATATGGGGCATCGATCTGTGCTTATGAAGATTATCGAGCATGATGATGTCGCAGTGAAGCACATGGTCCTTGCTGTGGCTGGCATCGCTGAGATTTCCCAAGACACGGAAAGCGTGCCGTCTGGCAGCCCACAGAGAGGTATAGATAGATCTACTATTTATTCGTCTTGAAGGGGTATCTAACGATTTCTAATCATCGTTAGCAGCAAAGTATATGTTGACGCTTACCGATGGTTGGTATCAAATTTCCGCAGTAGCAGATCCTAGAATGGAGCGAGCCATAGAAAAGCGTAAACTAATAGTAGGCCAAAAGTTATCGATATGTGGCGCACAGGTAATTCGGGCCATTACATATAAACAACGCTCGCTAACCATTTCAATGCACAGCTGCTGGGAGAAAGGCAACCACAATCACCACTATCAGTGGACCAAAAAATGATCCTCTCTATATCATCTAACGGTTGCCGTCCCGTCGCTTGGGACACAAAACTGGGAGCGCAGAAACGTAAAGTACTCTTCCGGTCCCTGGCGACGACTTTCCATGACGGAGGTCTTATACCAGCTTTGGATATCATCATTTGCCGAAAATACCCTTTAATGTACACTGAGATTCTCGAGAATGGAACAACCATAACCCGGACGGCGCGCGAGGAAGACGATATACGTCGAGAACTACAGGAGTCGCAACAGTTTAAGCATGCTGAAAACTATGATTGGATGCCGATATTCCATGAAGAGAGCCAAAGCATTCTGCGTCCAGCGAGCAACAGTAACGCCCAAAGCAAAAACCATTTGCTGAATGGTGGATTAAAGGTGGCCGAAAGGAAAGTATCAGCCTTTTTCAAGATGAAGATATGCGATTATTCTCGCAAAGATTGGCGTACCTCGACTTCAGCTCAGCCATCTGTTGCAATGCTCTTAATGACCAATGCAAATGAGATAAACTACTTGGATATATGTGAAGGGAACCGCTATAGGGTCTACTTTTTGATGCCTTATACACCAAAGAGAAAGTCTTCTTGGCTGGATATAAAGACCACTCGCAGTACACGATGGGAACCAGTACCCATGGGTGCAAATGATCCCGGGCTGCTTGAGTCCGCATATGAGCCACGCAAAGTTGTCAGCTGTGATCAGCTCTCTTCCCTATCACCAACGTCAGAAATTGATATTGTGGTTCTGGTCATACGTAAGTTACTTTGAATTTCTGTTATGTCCTTTGCGAACCTAATGTGTAACTGTACCTTTCCAGACGCTAGTAACCCCGTGAAGGAAGTCCAGCCATCAGGTCGTATTATCTGGCACGGAACTCTCCTGGTTACTGATTCAAGTTTGGCCTTGTGCCAAGTAAAAGTTCGTATGCCGGGTCGGCCGTTAGTTAACTTGGAAGGGCAGGTATGTAGTAGACATTTGTCTGGTTGGGAGGTGAACTAACTCGAGGAGAAAGGTCTTGAGCTTTACAAATCTCAAGTTCGATATGTACGACTCCAAATATTCCATCACACATTTAAGGACCAGCGACGAGACTGAGACCAGCATCAACAAAAGTGATACCCCTCATTTACAGCGCGCTATGCAGCAATTGCGCGATTGGCGAAAACAGTAAGTTTGGGGTTTTGCAGTGGTCATTTTCTAGACTAACAATAGCTTTTTAGGAATAACGACGAAATTGCTTCTGTACGTAGCCGTGTAGATATTCTCTTGCGGCAGTCATGTTGATATTTAGTCAATGTGCCTACCGTTGCTTGTAAATACCTTTACCTTATTCAGCAACAAAATTATTGTGCATAGGACATCTTGTTAGTTGATCACTTTTACTTGAAGAAGATATTGACCATTTGTGTAGGATAGATATGCGTCAGAGACGAACGATGTTACGGCTTGATTGTTCTGACAAGAAGTAAAAGCGTCGACCATAAAATACAGTAGAGACAATGCGATTACCGTATGGTCAAGCTGTGATGCTTTCTTGACCTGTGACAGGGCACTTTGCGACAGTTGATTTTTGACCTGCTACTGGACACCCAAAGGTGATGCTGGATTGACCAGTAACTGGACACACGGCCACTTGTTCTTGAACCGCCAGAGCCTCACATATGACAGCATCCTCCTCGTCTGGCAGTGTCGCCTCTTGGAAACAAAGCTCGGCAGCCCATTCTGTAATATTGCCTTGGGTCCAGTGCTGATAGTCCTTGGTTTGTCGCCATTTGGCATTGAACGTACGTTCCCACTCTAAAAGTTTGAACGGATCCATGTCATTGTTGTATTGCCGAATGGCGCTGAAAATAGCCTGTCGTAGAAATGTTGAAGTCTCTGTCTGTCGATCGATCAAGGCACACACATTTTTTTTTCTTTTTTACCTTGACAAGTCCATTTGGCAAGGTTTTCCAATGATCGAGGATAGAATTTGCCCAACGACCGTCGATTATCTGTAACTTTTGAACAAGTTCCTCGAACGTTTCGGCAGTCTATGTACCTTGTATCATCAGTGATTCCCCTCTATCCTTGAGTAAACGCAGAAGTAGATACCCCAAAAGTCGTTTGGATTTCGTCATGCCAGACGCTAATTCGGTCCGGTCCTGGATATGTATGGTGCGCTGAGAGCGCAACCTGGATGGCCAGTGCGGTTTTGGGCGACGGACAACAAGCCATCTGCTTTACGTGACTGAGCATTTCATCCAAGCCTGCTTCAGGAACAAAGGCGTCCGCCAAACCGAGCTTCAAGAGTTCCGGAGCTCGGAGTCGGCACAGTTCTGGTGGCGCGAGTGAGAGGTAAAGTTCAACGCCTTCTGGCAGTTGCTCCTCCATCTTGGCGCGACATAGTGAAAGCAATAGCAACGGCGGAACGGGAGCGTGAGATAAACTCAGACCGAGGCTCAGCAACGCATGCTCGGCAACGACTCGTGTCAATCCGTGCCAAAGCATCGGGTAAGCTGTGTTTGCGGGTATCAAGCCATTGCAGACGGTTACTGTAGGTTTATGCAGTTGAAAAATCTGGTCTGCTAAGCGGTAATAAGCATTCTCCAGCTTATACAGCGAAGCATTGAGCTGACGATCTTGTGCTGTAACCTTTTCTGCTGTTTCTTTGTACGCGAGTCCAACGCTCTGGATCTTTTCAGATTTTGTTGTTGGTTCCTGTTCGTTGGTGGTGGCGACAGTGGCCGTCAACAAGCGACTGGTTGAATCTGGGTCATTTTCTGCGTCCTTCAGTGCTTGAGCCAGCTCTTCCAGTCGTGCCACTGTGAGAAGGTTTCCGTCTTGGGGTGAAGATAGCGCAAACCCGGTACATTTGGCCTTGTCGCGATATACAAATGATTTCGCATGCTGATTGTTGTTACGAGCAGTGTTTCCGGAAACGACTAATAGAGTCCCAAAATTTATCTCGGGGCTTGACAACGTTGTTTACTTGAAGCTACCTCCTTTGTTCTGCCAAAGGTTGGCAAAGGGACAGGCAGGCTGTGCGACTTGCTTGTCTTTCTTGTACCAGTCAAGATATTCAACAATGTTGACAGGTTCGACACACCTAGTAGTAGTAGTCGTGATAATAAACTTTGCTGTTAACAGCACTCCGTTGAATCTATCTGAAAAAGGGACTTCCATACGATGCATAATAGAACGCTTTCGCTTTCATCAGTTCTTGCTCGAGTTTTATCTTGTCCCAAGTCATCATCAGATTCTCGTTCTCGAGCCAACCAAGAATGACAGTCGCAAGTCCGTTTAGGTATCTTTCATCGTGCTCATAGTCGTAGTTTTCCAGACGCTTGAACTTGGTCACTTGCTCACTCTCGTTCTGGGCAGCAGGAGCAGCCCGCAACTGCTTTTCGTATTCCAGATACTGCTGCAGGTCAAACTGCTGCTTAAACCTATAGACAAACCAAGGTCCCCTCACTTATTGCGAATGCCCTCCTGCAAGCTAAACGAATATAGCTAACCTTGAGAAATAAAAATGCTTTACTTTCAAGAGCTTCGTTTCCGAGTCATTGGAAGGCAATGACGGATCTGCTTCCGACATTTGTTCAAGCATGTCATTCAGGCCGGCCTGAAAGACCGAGTCCAAATGCCATGGGTATTGTATGAAAGCGTCAAAGGTCTTTCTTTGCTCATTCGAAAACTCAATCATTGGCGTGTTCACGAGTTCGCACGGTCCCAGTCTCTCATTATAGCCTTCTGAGTTTAACCAACTTTATGTGGGATGCTTGGTTGCTCGACACGGACCGTAATACGATGGTTACAATAGATCAATCCTTTTTTGGGGTGGGGCATGATCTCGTTTCTGACCCAAGCACTGTGCAGCAAGAACAAATTTTGCCGCCGTAAGTGCGTTGGGCTCACCAAGCCTCTTCTTGCCAAAGTGTGGCCGCTGGCAAGTCTAGTTAGCAGGTGATTCAAACCATCAATAAGGAAATCGGATTAACGCAGCACAAATCTGTTGTCATCTTGACAAGTTTGGTTTCTTTAAGACATTTTTGCCAATTAAATTTCACTTTTTCCTTCGATGCTGGCGTCTTTTAATACCGGATGCAATGACCCGTCTAACGTTGGTCGTCCAATGATTGCTGGCTTTACGGGGAATGAGTCATCGCAGTCATTCTGTGATATAGCAATTCTGTCAAGTCCGTCCTCTCCGCCCGTTGAATAATCAATATCGCAAAAGATGCCTTCTGCGGAACTCGACTGGTCCAACATTGGCTTCCAATATCGCGACACAAACGGTTTCGCCAAGTACACCTGGACCAAGGAGAACGGCTGGGATCAGGGTAGCTGGGAAACCGATCCGTACTTGAAGGTGCACATTTGCGCCACGGGTCTGAATTACGGACAACAGGTTGTAGAAAAAAACTGTGATCAAAGCAGTCCTGATTTCTGACGAAAACGACTACAGTGCTTTGAGGGACTCAAGGCGTTCAAGGACAAGCAAGGACGAGTACGAATCTTTCGAGCTCGAGACAATGCGGCACGAATGATGCGCAGTGCGGATATGGCATTCATGCCCGCCGTACCGGAGGAGATCTTTCTGAAGGCAGTGCGCTGGACGGTGGAAAAGAACACGGAATTCGTACCTCCTGCCGAGACCGGTGGAGCATTTTACCTTCGACCATTGTTGGTTGGCACTGGTCCAATGATTGGTTTGGGCGCCGCGCCGGAATTCACGTTTGTGGTCTTTGGTATGCCAGTGGGCAGCTACTACAAGGACGGCATCAAGCCTGTTGACGCCTTGGTTCTGGAAGACTTTGATCGAAGTAAGGATAGAGCAAACTGAAATCCTGGTGCGACAAAGACTCATCTATCCCGTGACAGCTGCTCCTCTTGGCACAGGATCTGCCAAGCTCGGCGGTAACTATGCACCTACGTTTGGACCCATGAAGAAGGCCATGGAGCTCGGTTACCCGATCACTTTGCATCTGGACTCCAAGACCCACACGTACGTCGACGAATTTTCAACCTCCAATTTTGTTGCCTTGACAGCACCAGGTAAGATAAAAAAAAAAGGCGCAAAAGGTTGATGCCCATGGATAAAGGTTAGTAACCGATGCTTAGACGCCAACGGTGTGCGCACGCTTGTGACGCCCAATTCGAGTACCATTTTGCGATCCGTCACGCGGCTGTCTCTGGAAGACATTGCGCTGAAACTGGGTTGGAAGGTTGAGGAACGTCAGGTGCCATTCAGTGAGATTGAGGAAGGTAAATTTGCAGAAATTGCTGCATGTGGTACAGCAGGTAGGTATCATATCACGGTCTGTTGAGGAGCTTGACTGTAATCTTTTTCCGATTAGCTATTATCACGCCGATCAAAAAGATCGTGCGTGGGGACAAGGTCATTACGGTTGGCAGTGGTGACAAGATCGGTGAAGGATTCCAGACTTTGTATAATTATTACCGAGGTATCCAAAAGGGGGAAATCGAGGATTCCTTTGGATGGATGTGGCCCCCAGAGGGTTTGTAAATATCTGTCTACAATAGAGTTCCTGTTAAATTTTACAACGGTCGGAACTTGATATGAGGTGGATCATTTGCAAGGTGTCGCATCGCTCGTTGATTGCTTGTACAGAGGAAAGACGTTGAAACACGACGGGTGAGTTTATGGAAAGACCCCCCGAAAGGTGTCTATGGCAACAAAGGCGCGTAAAATATGTTGTGCAACATGCGACAGACTGCCAAACAAAAGGGTGCTTCCGGACGGAAAATTAAGAACGCGAAGGAGTAATGAAGGGGGGGGTTTCAAATTGGGAGGGCTAAGGGGTTTAGAAAAGGGCGGCGCATGCTACATAAGTGTGCCTGGCTTGCCACTCATTAAATCCTTGGAAAACATGCAGCCTTTTGCCTTTTGAACTTGTCTCTCTTCTTCCCCTTAGTCGTCTTTTTTCCCTTTTCTTCTTTGATTGCCGTTTAGCTCCTTTTCCACAGACGCTGACGATACCGAAAAGGAGGATTATATGCAGTCAGCTACAGGACCAGCTCTGTATAACAGAGAGGACAGCAATTGCGGTGAATGCTGCTGCTGCTGCTGTTGCTGTTGCTGTTGCTGCTATCATTATTCTGAACGGCATGCTATGGATTCAGCTTGTTGGCAATGTAACGAATTTCCAAGCTGCTACAGTGTATCATTCGATCATCCTTTGGCAACCAGACCTTCCCAATGTTCTCTTTGCAACTTGAAAATAGACGAGCAACATTCTCTGGCATCCACGGATGATACAACCGCCAACACAGACATCGGCTCAAATCCATCACAGAACGTGGAACCAGCTTCGTCGTCGTTGGTCAGCGTGGATGACGTGGAATACCTACAACGTAAGCAATCCCTGCGACGTATGCATGCCGTCAACGAGCTGCTTCAGACGGAGCGCGACTACGTCAACGATCTATGCTATTTAGTCGATGTATGGACAGACAACTACTCTTTTTTCAATGTGTTCCCTTGCGTGACCTGCCTATTCTTGTAGGTATGCTTTGCAGCTCTGGACCGACAAAGCTGGATTTTGCCGGACCACAAGTCTATTCTATTTCGAAATGCGTCCGACATACTCGCATTCCATCGACAGTTTCTCGCCAAGCTGGATCAAACGCCACGTGATGGCAGTAGCAGCCACACCATTACCAAAGCATTTCTTGAAATGGTAACCGCGTAGAAGCGCGAAGAGCAACACCAATATGCTGAATGACGGTATAGGGAAACGATTTTATGATTTACATAACTTACTGCGATTTCCACCCGGATGCATGGCAACTTTTTGAAGAATACAGAGAACGACCGGAATGGAACAACTTTCTGCGTGAAACCGCTGCGTCTTCTGTTCAAAGTGGATCCTTTGCAGAGAACACTTCTCCCATTCCGTCTGCCAGGCGGCTGCAGTTTGAGGACTACTTAATTAAGGCATGTTTTGGGAAACGAACAAGAGCAAAGTTTCGGCACTAATAATGATATATAATGCATGCAGCCAGTGCAACGAGTATGTCGGTATCAATTGCTGCTTCAAGAGATTTTGAAATACACGCCTGCTGATTCTACGGATCACAGCGAGCTTATCAAGGCGCTGGACGTCATGAAGCGCACCGTCGCAGAAATAGACAGTAGACGAAACAAAAGAGATATTAGTGAGCGTACTGCACGTTTCATCCAGCGATTCGACGGCGATTGGCGGATCAACAAACATCACGTAGCGAACCTTGGAAACCTACTTTGTTCTGGTGCGATCGAAGTCACTTATACCATGCTCGGTCAATCGGTTGCCAAGCCTAGATATCTAGGCTGCTTCGTCTTTCCGACCTACATGATATTGGTGAGGCCGAAAAAAGTAACCTCTTATGAGCCTAAACATTGGTTCCCATTGAAGCACGCTGAATTTGAAGATCTTCTTGACATTGAAGGTAAAGTGTGTATATCCGCGACGAGGGAGCTGCATATTCTGAACCAGCTATTAGGCCAAAGGGAACATTCATTTATTGTCCGCTGCAAGAAGCATGTCTTTGCCTTCAGTGCCAGCTCTCACCAAGAGAAAGAGGTGTGGGTTAAAAATATCAAGGAAGCAATCAATGAATCGAAGAAGCAATCCAGTCAGCCTCAGCTTGCTGAAGACATGATCGTGCCATCCTTGTCTGGTGTTGCGACTAAAGCACAGCAGCCACCGAATGTTCGTCTTTCTCGATCATTTACAAACATCTTGGATAGAAAGATCAGCGGTCACAGTAATCCATCGCAACCTGCTTCTTCGGCCCTGAAACGCTCCATCTCGACCTTCGTGCAACTACAGTCTGAGACAGCACCCAAAGATATCCCGTCACCGCCACCTCCAGCCCCTTTGAAGAAACGGTACTCAGCAGATTATCCGGCGACAGCAAAGAAAAAAGAAGCGCTGAAGTCGAGAAACCATTCTGAGGTCTACGTAAAACCTCGACCAGCAGCAGAGGGATTCGGTCGAAGACGACCGAGCTCACTTGATTTGCTATCTTCTGCAAATAGCCCTGCTAACGTCATTGGTAGAGTGTCCCTGCAGATCCGAAGCAATCATCAAAACGCACTCCGCATGGCGGTAGATCACAAACTGCATGATGCGTGCACTCTGGATTACCTGGCGTCTCGAACTTGGTATCTTGGAGATATCCGTAAGCGCAAATCAGCGCCTTTTGTGCGCTCTTCCGCTTCGAGTTTCTCGATCATGTCTCCCAGGCGCGCCAGTGAAGTATCGAGACAAGCATCATCCAGCCATAATAATGACTTTGACCTCCAATCCAACTTGAGCTCAACAAGTTCAGCTGAAGAAAGCAACTTTCTTCAAGGCGGACGTCCACGTCGTCAGTCGCAGCAGCGACGAGCAAGTGATCTACACCATCCCCTACCTCCACAAGACGAAGCATGTCCGGCCTCAGCGTCCCGGACAAGCTACAGCCCAGGATCAGACAGCGGACGCACTATAACACCTATGAGTATCTTTTCTGGCATGAACCGGACGTTTTCGACCTACTCTATGAAGCCTCTGAAAAATGGCGTCAGGAGCGCCTTTATGGACAAAATGCTGCATAAAATCACGCACCTAAGCAAACGATCTCAGCGCCGTTTTCAACCTCCTTCCAACAGGGTCCAGCATGATAATGAGGATGACAACACAACTGAGGTAAAAGAGAAAAAAAGAAATAAACTCCAGCATCAACATGCTTACACAAAGATACGCAGGTCAATATAGACTTGCATAACGCGGCTAAAAGCGAAGGTCCGCTGTTCCGATGGATCAAGAGCGACCGCACAGCGGGGCCTCAGATTGATAACAGTGGTCGTTGTCCGGAGCGTCCACCGCCTGCGGCCTTTTCTTATGCGTCGACACCCACACAACAACAGCAACAGCCATCCAAGTCATTATGGAAACGCAAATTTAGCCAAAAGAAAAGACTCGACTAATTTCATTTGCCAATTAATAATAACATGCATTTAATGTTGTTCCCTCTTGTATTGTTTTCTACTCATAACGACAACAGATAAAAAAAATTCTTCAACCGTGTGCAACCTGGAAACGCAAGATTTCTCACATGGAATGTCAGCAAAAATTCATGTCGGTTAAATTGTTCAGAGCGCTATATAAGGACGACGACAGGTTCCCCGTCATAAACTCTGTCTCTTCTCTTAACGCTCGTCTGCAGATGAAGTCTCATAAAGTGTATATCGCTGGGGTTGGGATGTCCAAATTTATCAAACCTCGCGGTTTGGTTGATTATCCCGGTAAGCATGCATTGATACGGCAGTAGAAGCATGGCATAACACGCGGGGGTGGGGCATAAAAGAATTCGCACTGGAAGCGGCCGTCAAGGCGTTGAACGACGCTGGACTGAGCTATGACCAAATCGAATATGCTACATGCGGCTATATGTTTGGCGACAGCACTTCTGGTCAGCGCGTCCTGTATCAACTTGGGATGACCCAGATTCCGATCATCAACGTGAACAACAACTGCTCTACGGGCTCGACGGCGTTGTACCTTGCACGTGCGGCTGTCGCCTCGGGCACGGCCGAGTGCGTTCTGGCGCTAGGCTTCGAGCGTATGAAGCGCGGATTCATCACGGAGGCCTTTCCTGATCGAACGAATCCGCTTGGTAATAATAATAACGCTCATTTTTGTTGTTTTCATCCTAGTGAATTGACTGTTGTTCAGATCATGTACAGAGCGTGATTGCCGAGAACCGCGGGTGGGACAAGAACACGGGCAACGCGCCACAGATATTTGGCAATGCGGGACTGGGCTACATGGCGAAATACGGCGCCACCGAGGAGCACCTGGCCAAGATTGCCGAAAAGAACCATCGACACAGCGCCAAGAACCCGTACTCGCAGTTCTGAGACGTGTACACGCTGGAGCAAGTGCAGCGGTCGCCAAAGATCTTTGGTCCGCTTACAAAGCTCCAGTGCTGCCCTACGTCGGATGGAGCGGCGTGTGCGATTCTGGCGAGCGAGGCATTTGCGCGTCTGCATGGCTTGATGGACCAGGCGGTCGAGATTTGCGCGCAGGAGATGGCGACGGATTCGACGCTGATGCTGAGCAAGGATGACGCGATCGAGTGGGTCGGGGCGGACATGATGCGGGCGGCTGCGAAGCGCGCGTTCGCCAGGGCCGGGATCACGCCCGGCGATGTGCAGGTGGTCGAGCTGCACGACTGCTTCTCTGCGAACGAACTGATCACGTACGATGCGCTGGGGTTGGTTCCCGAGGGACAGGCTCACAAGCTGGTGGACGCGGATGATAATACGTACGGTGGCAAGTACGTCGTGAACCCTTCGGGTGGGTTGATTTCCAAGGGTCACCCGCTGGGAGCAACCGGTCTGGCTCAATGCACGGGTACGTCTTCTGGGGAATATATAGACGTTGCGACCAGCTAATGGATGGATAGATGCATGCAGAGCTCGTCTGGCAATTGCGTGGATGGACTGGTGACCGTCAGGTGCACAATGTGAAATACGCGCTGCAGCAAAACTTGGGGCTAGGTGGTGCAGTCGTCGTATCGATCTACAAGAAGGCCAACGCAAACAAGGCTCAACCAAAGACCGCATACAATCCTGTAAGTGAGAGGATATTGTAAGAGATGACGAGACAGTCTAATATACAGGTTTATTCTTTAGA
>JSYX01000761.1:0-14100 GCA_000787465.1 Thermomucor indicae-seudaticae | reverse complement strand
TGATGTACGATGCTTATCATGGCAATGACATTCCATACAGTACCCGCGCCGATATATCGATATTTGATAAATCAATATTCTCGATCGATCTCTGCAATCACGGATTTCCTTTTTCCAGGCGTATGTTCACTTGATATAACGATATTCTTGATATAACGATCGCATTTTTTCGTCACGGACCCTATCAACTATATCGCGCGGCTACTGTAGCCCAGGCTGACTTGTATATCATCCAGGGCCGTTTTCATGAAGGGCAAGGTCAAGGCCAAGGCCGGCCACCATGTATTGATTACGGGCATCGGGGGCGGCGTTGCGCTGTTTGCGCTCCAGTTTGCGGTGGCCGCTGGCGCCCATGTCTACGTGACGTCCTCAAGACCCGAAAAGATTGAAAAGGACCATTGAGCTTGGCGCCAAAGGAGGCGTCAATTACAAACAGGGTGAGCACAGAGCAAGGAAAGACAAAAAGTAAAGACGGACACTGATGATGCTCTGTATAGCCGACTGCATTGATCAGCTCGAGAAACTGCTAAACGGCCAACGGCTCTCGGCCATCGTTGACAGTGCAGGCGGACCGTTGTACAAGGAGTATCATCGGGGTGGTTGCCCACGGCGGCATCATTTGTCCAGTACGGACACACGGCCGATATTGCGGGCGGCGTGAACTATAACGCGCCGTATTGGGGTCAAGAATATCGATTTTGCGGGTTCGACCATGGGGTCCCGACGCGAGTTCAAGGAAATGGTGGCCTTTGTGGATAAGCACAAGATCAAGCCTGTTGTGTCTCATGCCTGGAAGGGACTGACCCAGGAGAATGTGGATCAAGCCTTGAATGTCATGGCGTAAGTTATCTATAAACTGTTTGATGCTTTTTTCTTTACCTAATGTACAGAGAAATATAGGAACGGTGAACAGTTTGGTAAACTGGTCATTGAGTTCTGATATTTATAATGTGAAACGGCCAAAGTTTTTATCATTATTATTATTATTATCATCATCAATAAACTCTACACATTGTGCACGATATTGATCTAGCTGGAAGAAGAAGTCGAAACGCTTCTGGCAGGCCCATTCAACGAAGTGGCCAAGCTGCTGCTGCTTGTTGGAGACACGTCTTCGCCTGTCGTCGCCGTATTATCAAATGAACCGATTCGGGTCACTGCGGCGCTGACACTACCGTTACGCGTCAACGCCCGTGCCGCGAGCTGCGAGCTGCGTCGGCGACGTAGCGCCTCTTCATCTTCGGCAGACAACTTGTTGCCCTGTCGCTCACGCATCAGCGCCCGTTCAAACAGCAGGTCTGGATCGGTGCACGTTCCCAGCGCCCGCCGCATCTGTGTGTTCAGGTACGCAAGACCCAGCTGATACGACGCATTCATCCAGCCAAACCCTTCGCGCGGCACAAACTTGAAGTCCACGCCCACGTTGCCGTACTCGACCTCGACCTTGTGTGATAACCCAACCACATCGAATTTCTCGGGTACCACGCCGTTAAAGTCCACAAAACTCTTGGTGATCCTTTATTTTTTTTCCACAAGAGATGAGTCAGTCAGAAATCCTCACAAAACCTAAAAATGCTGGACTTACGTAAAGAGCCATCGATAGGCCAAGCGACGCGCGATATCCTTCATGCCGTACTTCTCAAAGCCTTCCCAAGCCATGATCTGATGCGGCGCCCAGCCAAACGGGAAATCCCACTGCCGGTTGGGCCGCTCAATCGAGACCTGGCCTCTGGACTCCTCGGTACCGGACACGAGCCCGCCCAGGACCTCAAACTTGTGCAGCGAGTGCTTGGCCATCTTCTGCGCCTGGTCTGCACTCGCGCAACCCGCCCACATGGCCCAGAACGCCGTCACCGACTCGTACGTGCTGTGCTCCTCCTTGACCGTGTCGTAGTCAAAGTACAGGCTCTTTTCCTCGTTCCAGAGGTACCGGTCGATGCGTTCGCGCCGCTGCTTGGCGCGTTCGAGCCACACGCGCGCCGACTGCTTCTCGCCATTGAAATCAGTCAGCTCGCCATCGAGGTAATTCGTAATGGCGTCTGCCAGGTCCATCTCGTACTTGAACAGCAGCGCATTGAGATCGATCGTGGCCAGATTCGCGCACACCTTTTCGAATCGGTATGTGGTGTCGTGGCCGGACTCGCGCACCGCGCGGTCGTGCATAAAGTACTCGTCCAGCTCCGGCTCGTGCACCTTTTGGTCATTGTACAGCTGCACGAACTCGTCGATCGACACGCCGTGCTTGCTAGCGAAGGGCGCAAGGATGTGGTTAAAGTGGGACGCCTCGGTCTCGGGCGGGATGCCCATGCCGTCGGGCCGGTACCGCGACAGCATCGTCTTCTTGTCCAGCCGCGGCTCGCTCATCCACACCTCGTGGTACTCCTTGATGGCCGACTGCAGGATCGAGCGCAGCCACGCCTGGTTCTGCTCCTTGTCCGCAGGGTTCATGTGCTGGTAGATCCTGATGGCCATGTCGGTCAGGAACGGGGGCTGCGATCGCATCAGGTAGTACGACCGGTTCGCGTTCAGGACCTTGCCGTAGTGGTTGATTTCGTACGCCATGTTCTCGGCCATGCCCTTGGCTAGTTCGCGGCGGCCGTCTGCGAGCAGGCCGAGCGCTACAAAGTACGAGTCCCAGCCGTACATCTCGTTGAACCGGCCACCGGGCACGGCAAACGGCACGCCGCGTAAGACAGGTTTGCCGTGGACATCGGTTTCCTGGCGCATGGCGAGCGTGAGTAGACCGGGCCGGTCGTTAATGCTCTTGACGTATTCGGCGGTAATTTCTTTGGGCAGGTATTCGACTTGGAGGTTCAGGTGTTTGCGCTGGTTGGCGACTTGTTTGTAGTACTCGTAGACGTGGGTTTCGTCGTATGGAATGTAAATGCGCGGGTTGTGGTTGGCAGATCGGTTTTTCGGGTCTGCGCAAATGACTTCGATGCTGTCTGCGTCGATGCGTCTGGTTAGGCCATCCCAAAAGTGGTGTCTGTATGATTGAAAAGCGGGAGGTTAGTTAGATGATGATAGAGCATTGAAAAAGTAGGTGTCGTTTAGTGCCTTATCATGCGGGATAAGCGATCGACTGGATTTTCATTCAGCCGAGCTTCATCCAGAACAATATACTTGCGGCCATAATCATTGGCGAGGGCCAGTTCTTGGAGTAGGTTGGACAGCATATAGGTTCCACGGATATCGATCTTACGATATCCACCAGAGTCAGCGGTGCCCAACTGCAGTGTCTTTGGGCCCAAATCGTTGATGGTGATCTGAAAGTCTCCGTCTGTATCTTCTTGTTCGAGGATCAAGCGTTGGGTTTCTTGTACGTCAATCAAGAATTTTCGGGCCTTGTTCTTGTCGTCTATTGATCGGGAGCTGCGTAAGAGAAAGAGAAGCTGGAAAAAACCCCGCCCCCCCCCTCCGCTTTACACATACCGTGCGATGCTCTTCGATGTCGAGAAAGATCGGTGTATGGGCCTGTAAGGATTTCTGGTCGACTTCTCTAAAATCACCGAAAGAGAAATGAGTATTTGGTCATTAAGTGCCATGCGTATACGTAATTACAGTATATGTTCTTGTTCGCTGTCGAGCATTGTTTCCGGTGGTATAATACGTCTCGGCCGGAGCATGAACATCGACGGCTTGATCGTCTACAGCGCCTTCAATGATGGGTACTCTGCCGGACATTGCGTACGGATAAAGTCAAGAGAAAAAGGAAAGAAAAGACAAGGCTTTTCTTTTTTGGATTTGAGTGTCAAAAAATAGTATGCCTAGCTGCTTACTGGCAAACACCCTTTCCCTCTGTCGAGGTTGTTTGTTTCTAACGCACTCGATATGTGCATACACTCTTCATTCATAGGGCATCCTCTGCATTTGATACCCACTGTAACATGCTTCTTTGACAGTCGTTTTCTACTGGGGCCTATTGGTGCCAAATTATACGTTCGAACCAACGAGTGTATCAGAGAACGATACAGTGGGCCTTATTATTAGTACGAATACAGTAGTATTAGTAGTTTTAGTCTAGACACGCTCGGTAATATCTTGCGCGACCCATTGTTCGCCACCGAGATCGATGAGCAACCGACCATTTTCAGTGAGTTTGATCAAACCCTTGACATGATAGATGGTAGGACTCCGCAGATCCTTTTCTGCCTGGATACGCTTGACGCGGTAGATTCTTGCGCGTTCCAGACGGGCCAAGGCGTCCTTTTCAATGTCCTCGGATGTGCTGGTGTTAGAGGCCCAGGCCAGGGTATCTTGCAGATACAGTTCCTTTTCCTGTTGGTAGGCGTGGTATTCGGGTGAATCGGGGACGGTGTCCAGAGAGCCAGCCTCTGGGTCTTTGTGTATCTGGGACGCCTCATCCTTGGTTTTGCAGTCCGGGTTGCCGGAAATGATGACGGGAGTGGATCCGATGTCAATGTATTGTGTAAACTCGTCCAGGTTCTTTGTGAATTTGATCTTGGTGGCCACGACAGGGTCCAGTAAAGGCGTAATCATGCTCCATACTATAGAGTGTGTATCAGTACAACGTAAGCAACAAAAAAGAGTACATTTTCATTACCAGTGGAAAAGACCCAGGGAGCCTTGTGAATAATACAGAGACCCAGGGTCTCGGGATAGTAGGATTCGAGACAGGTAATCAAGAACTTGACAAAGTCATAATCCATGTTGGCCAGCGTAAAGTTTTCGAGGTTAAAGACGATACAGGCGTTGTCCATTGGATGGCCACAGAAGAGGCGTGCGGTTTCCATGAGGTACAGCGCACAAAGCTGCACGACTTCAAAGGGCTGGTCTTCCTTGCGATGCAGCTGGACATTAATAAAGCTAATCGATAAGAAGGTTTAATCATGACACAGATATTCCCCGTCTCTCTCTCCAGTTAGTTGGTCATTACCAAACACCGCGATTGGCTTTATCAGGTCCACCCAGGGTCGCTTTACCGGACCGCAACTGATGCAGGAAACTGTCTCCCATGCCGGGCTTGAGCTTCTCGAGCTCGTTCCGGAGCCCGATCTCGCCCAACTTGACAATATCGTCCACTCGCATATGCAGACGCCAGCGCAAGGTATTGGTCAGCATGCGGTACGCCGAATCCAGATCCCATCGCCGGGCACGCAGGAACCGCAGCAACGCCGAATCAGGGTTATCGGTCGCGACCATGTTCCAAAACGTGGTCTCGAGCATCGAGCCCGGGATCAGCGGGATCGCCTGCTCGAGCGGCAACGACATCCAGCGTGGGTCGGACGTTTTTCCGAAAAACACTTGCTCACTTTTGGTAGTAGAACTACCGCCAAAACCGAAAAATCCTCCACCACTATTACTGCTGCTTTTCTCGGTTGTATTAGAAGGGCTAAAGGGTTCACCGGGTTGTTGAAACATTTCCGCGACGCGTCGCCAAAACTGTTTCAGCGTGTTGGTTTCATCGACCGTCAGATTACCGGCATGACCACGTCGTCGATCTTTTAACGAGATTTCGGACACCATCATTCAAAAGAAGCAGAAAAACTTTATTATTCGATGTTTTGTCTTTTTCGGACGTTAACTCAGCATTTCACCCCAAACACTCGGGCGGTCTTTGCCACCTCGCTTGGATCATATATCGATCCCTTGATTCGGTTGAACAACCGTTCCAATGCTAGAGACAACCCAGTATGAGTAAAAAACACAAACGCTGTATAATTCATATCTTGCCTTGTTTCTGTCGCGATCCCATAAACATGACCAACATGTTAATGCGGCTAACGCGACTCAGTCCTTGTAACACGTCAAAGATTTCTTTATCCGTCTTGTCCCTGTCATCCAGTCAGTTGCCTGAATACGCAAGGTTTTCTTTTCTTCTGTTACCTCGTGTAAAAAGTGTCGAGTATTTCAATAATTTGCTCAAACTGATCCGATTCCAGGGACGACTTGAACAGCGAGACATACTGCGACGGTGGAATGCATTGCAGGTATTGGTATAGAGCTTCAGGCCCACGTTGCCGGCACATTTTCCAGTCCCGCTCAAAGTCAAGGTTTGTGCGTGGACATGTGATTTTTAAAGGCGTTGTAGTAGTCGTGGTTGTTGTTGTCGTGGTTGCCTTTGGTGTCGTTGCTGTGGCTGGTGTTGATTTTATTGTTGGTTGCCTGGCTGCTGGCTCAGGAGCTGCGCTTGGTTTGCGGTTATAATAATCGTCCACTGTTTCAATCTGTAACCTTGTTCTCTCGGCCTAACTTTTCGTCATTCTATCTGTCGGCCGACGGACTTGATCTCTTTCCTTACCTTCGCTGCTGCTGCTGCTGTCGTTGTTGTTGCTGTTTTTGTTGTCATGGATTTCAATTTCTCTAGCTCATCAAGCAATGTTTTGTTGCTTGGTTCCAGGACCAATCCGTTTTCGAAATCGCGTCGCGCATCGTTCACGCGCCCGAGTTCGCGACGCGCAATACCACGACGCCACAATGCCTTGACGTTTTGGGGCTGAAGTTGCAGTCCCCTTGTACAATCTTGTTCTGCCTCCAAGTACCTGATAAAACAAGTTTGTCAAACAAACTTGACCTTTTCCGATAGCCCGCGCCCCTAATGTCTTTTACATCTCGAGTCGAAGATAGGCCATGGCTCGGTTGATAAAGTAAACAGCAGAGGTTGGATCCAAATCGATGGCTCGGCTATAATGTTCCACAGCCTCACGATATTTCTTGGCTTGAAAACATGCGTTTCCCTTGGCTTTTTCTGCCTCTGCTCGTTCTGCCGGCGTCAACCGTTTCGACTTGATAAAGTGTTAACAGAAGCTTTCTTAGTAACAAACAAAAAGGTGTTTGCGTTACTTTAGCTTTTGTCTGTGTCGAAAGCCCTTCATACGGAGTCGTCTTGTCGATCGAAAGCGTGACAGGATCTCGAACTGGAGGCAAGGTCTTGCATAGATCTCAGCGAATGCTTCTACAACACTTTGGTTTACGCTTACATCTGACCGAACAGGCTTGTTACGCGCCAACGCCGCGTCCTTTTTATCAATGGCTTCTTGCCATGCCAAAATGTCATTCCATACTTTTGCGCTCGCCATTAAAAGAAATCACGCATACACGGGCAAATTTGCTGGGAAAAGAAGGGAATAGAAACTAATGTTTTTGCACAAAGCGTCAATGCCTTTTTCTTTTACTTTGTCATGGACGATGATATCTTTTTCTCAACAATCCGAACAAGCATGGCAGAATATTTGTCTAACATTTTCACCACTTCATCGCTCAAACCGTCGGCCGTAGAGTTTTCCAAAACGGTAGCAGTTGATGGTGATGATATCTCCTCGCTATCGGTCAAAGCTTGCGTAATTTTGCTCACTATGCCATCCAATCTGACTTTGGCGGCATCAAGCGTTTCTTTGTGGTTGCCGGTATCAGATACGCTTCTTCTGGCTTTCGTGAAAGTCTCCAAGACAGTATCCAATAATATGGCAGCTCCATCCAAATCCGCCATCATTGAGTCAAGCTGATCTTTTAAAGGGTCCGACGCTGTGTCGGTAGAATTAGAGGTTGTGTCTTCTTCATTCTTTGTATCTGAAGAGGAGGAGGAGGAGGAGGGTATAGCGGCACTTGCTGGTGGTAGTGGTGCCAGGGGTATAACGGATTGTTCTGGTTGTAATGCTGGAAACAGTTCAGCTTTCTCGTCGTCTTTCCTGGAATCATTATTAATATTATTGACTGGTAATAGTAAGGCCTGTTGAACCGTCAAATGTCCTCCACTACTACGCCCATTAAGCGAGGACAGGTATCGAGCTGTTAAACTTTGTCTCTTTTTGGACTTCTCCAGTTTTCGCTTGTCAAGCCCAGCGGCAAGGTCAAAGTTGGGGGACCGTGTGGTGGTGCTCATGGACGTGGTTCTACTAATCGATTGTGTCATGCGAGGAGCTTCGCGTGAATTGATGGCTTGTATAATGGCTTCATCTGCATTTTCCTCGCTACTAGAGCTGTCTTCCTCTTCTTCACATGTAGGATTCGATGGGTCGCTTCCGGACGCGTTATTTTTCTCGTCGTCGGACAGTACCGACGGCGATTTCTGTCCGTCGTCCAAGCTGTATGCAGGTTGATCTTCTTGTTGGATAATATCATGATCTGTGACTTCACAAGGCTCGCAAAGTACCGTTGGTTCCAACGGCGGTGTGATGAATATGACTTCCTCTGAATCGTCTTCCTCATCATCGTCGTCTTCGTCATCAATTGCATCTCGCTCATCTCCAGCTTCTTGACCATCATCGTCCATGCTGTTCTCAGGCCGTGGAGATTGGCTCAAAATCTCACTGTCACTGGTTTGCTGGTCATCCTCTTCTATCTCTGCGCGAGACTTTGCTGCCGACTCGATGGTTCGCGCACGTAGATTAGTATTTGACACTTTGCTCATCAATACTTGATTCTCCCCGCGTCCATTGGGTGAATTCTCAGCAGCAGCGAGTGTGCTCGGCCGCCTCTGCTGAATGGGTGCATCTTCAAAACGAATCTTTGCACGTGGAGTGTCTTTGGAGCCATTGGTAGGTCCGCTTTCTCTCTTGATCAAGACGTCTCGAGATACTTGTCGTCTCAAGACTTGATTTGTTCGCAGACCACTGGGCCCTTGACGTAAAGGATTCAAACGAGATACTTCGGATCCGTAGCGATTAGCAGCTGCATTGCTGTTGACATGGCTGTAGACGCGCTCTCTAACACCTGTCGTTGGAACACCGCTGAAGAGCCTCTCCAGTCGTCCTTCAGGCGCCTTTTGACCGTCTCGTTTCGAAGGCGGCTTCCCTGAGCTTTTGTCGTTCTGCTTTCCAGCTTCTCCCGCATCATTCGACGTTTCGACACTGGGTGCATCTTTGTTATCCGCAGTGTTACTATTATTATTATTGTCTTCTGTCTGGCCTTTGCGTAGCGCAATCTTTCTGTATAGTTCATCGTATTTTGTCTCGGCTGGTGAGACTGATGAAAAAGTCTTTCGTTCACCTTGCCGTGCCAGCTGTGACAAACTAGGAGTCGGACGAATGACTGCAGCCGTTGACATCTGTCGACTACGCATTTTCTTGACGTTGTTGTTATTAGCTCCTCCTACTCCCCGGGCGGCCGCGCGACCGCCATCGTCACTGCCATCATCGAGGTTACTCTTGCCGCTTAGGACCATCTGTTTCGCTCGTGAATCCACTTCACTGCGTCGCGCTTTCATCTTTGCAATGATGTCTCCGGCGATTTTCCAGACGAATATGGTTCCATCTGAGCACGTGCTGACAACCCTCAAGGACTCGTTGGCTGACCGAATAAACTTGACGCCTGTAATAAGCTCTGCATGGGCGCATACTTTAAATATGCAAGCACTATTGGTCAAGTCAAACAGACGTATACATCTATCTGAACCGCTCGTCACAGCAAAGGTGCCAGAAAACGGATCCAAATCAATGTTGATCAAGCTGCCGCCTGAATTCTCGGCTGAGGTGCCGCTCACCGCTTCGTCGGCCGTCTCCGGTTTGCAAACTCGTACCGGCTTCCCGTTTACGATATTGAACACAAACAGCCGCCGTTCACCAGTGACGGTTGCAATATACAATTCGTCGATATCCAGTGCCATATCAAACACTGTACTACGACCAGAGTGGTTATGGTACGTCGTGTAGCATTGGTCTTGAGGATTAAGATATCGAAAGATGATTCCTTTGTCTGCACCACAGCTGATCAGCTTGTCGGCACCATGTGAGAATCTAACAGCAGTGATAGACGATGAATGGTCGTCTAGGGTCTGTACAAGTTGAAAACCGCGGTTAATATCAAAGATGTGCAATAGTCTGTCACGACTTGCTGTCGCTAGCATAAAGGGCTTTCCTGTGCACGAGTAGGATTTAGCATAGGACACATGACTTCTCATATCCACGAAATCCCCCCTTTCTTACCACCAATGCCCGGAGACGTCAAGTCCATGGACAGAATTTCCGAATCATGTGCTTCTTGATAAGTGACAAGTTCCCATGTTTCCATATCGTGCACTCGGAGGTTGCCGTTGCGGTCACCTGTAGCCAATAACTTGCCATCTGTACTCATCTTTAGACAGCGAACGCCAAAGTCGGGATATTGATCATCGTTAACGTCTGCAGCAGCGCTCTGCAGTTAATATAACCCCGCATTGCTAACGCTTATCACGGAAACCAATGTGGGGTCGACTAACCAATTTCTCTCTGCAATTTAGCAAGCTCGGCAAAGTCATTGTCCACATAGAGCATTTTTACAAGTTCACGGGAATATATATTTTTACGCCATGGTGATGATGTGAACGAACTCATGCTGCTTTGTGGATCAGGCGTAGTACTCGGAGACGCGGTTGGTGAAACATAAGTCGTCGTGGATATGCTTGAACACGGATTGTTACTAGCTCCGTGATCTATGTTCCAGAAGCGCACAGTGCCATCCGCTGAGTATGTCGCGAAAGAATTGGCGGGAATGCTATTGGTATAATTCTGCGAATCGTTCGTTATCGGATACGGCTGTGTGTGGAGAGAAAGTGTGTGAGCAAGCATTTAAATCGTCAATCCCTCTCGCTGCGACACTTACCTCTACACCCCAGACGCAGTCGCTGTGATAAATGAAGCTTCGGTATTTACCAATCTTTGACATATCCCGAATGTCCCACATAAACAAACTCCTGTCAGAGTAAACCGCAGCCACCTTTCCATTCGTATTGTCGTACGATACTGCAACAGCATCTGGATAACAAGTCTTTTCGTCCGAGTGTGGCAGCATGTCCGGACTTGTGATCGTGCTGATGTCCATCCCAAGTGGATGCGGTTTGGGCAATATACCCAGATACTTCAAAGTGTCAGGCTCAAAAAGTCTACGCTGTGTAAGCTCAAGGAAAAAAGATACTGTTACACGCGAAGCTTTCGCATACCTTATGATACCTCCAGAACATGCACAAATGACATAGGAGGGCGAAACAGTAATGGAATATGCGTTTTGAACCTTTTCGACACATACTGTTGAATAATCAGAATATCATGAATAAGCACCATGACGAATACCTTTAGATCGAGCCACTTATCGATCACTCTTCCTGCCTTGAACATGCATAATATACCGTTATCAGTTAAAATGTAGACATTTTCTGAATTTCCACGACCACAGCTGACATCGACAAAATTGCTATCCCGTAGCGCACCAAGAATTCCGGATCTCCCGTCAATCACCTGTGTTTCTCGGGAAGCTAGATTACCCTGGAACATTTCATGTCAGCCCACGCCATGGCAAGCGAAGGGGATAAAGTGCACATACTCGTTTTGGAAGACGTCCTCGCGCATCAAAATACCAATATTTGACGTGACGAAGACCCGCCGTAACAAAATAATGTCCATCTTTTGAGAACGATAAAGCATTGACTTTGCTGGTTACTTTGTTTCCAGCCAGCTTGATCCCTTTACGCCAGTGCCAAACGTATAAATAGCCATCATGCTGTTGTTGGGATGAGGAGTACTTTTCTTTTTTTCTCCCCCTTTCCCCGCAGTTGCTCCTCTCCGGGTCGCGCTCTTACCTGGAAACCAACGGATACGAGATAACGCATATTAGGGGAAAAAGCTAACGAAAGTACACCGAATTTATGCCCTCGGCATTCATGCAATAGAGTCTTTTCCTTG
Source organism: Thermomucor indicae-seudaticae (assembly GCA_000787465.1). Lineage (NCBI taxonomy): Eukaryota > Fungi > Mucoromycota > Mucoromycetes > Mucorales > Lichtheimiaceae > Thermomucor > Thermomucor indicae-seudaticae. Next base: position 2,485 of record JSYX01000761.1, on the reverse strand, counting down.
ACGTCCCATATAAGAATCCGCGGTTGATGACCCATCTAAGCACAAGAGACAAGCGATTTTTGAGTCCCCAACTTTTTATGCTCTGTTCGTGTTTTTTTAGGTGCAGCCTTCGAACCTCTCCTGCGGCCAGATAATTCCCGTCTGGGGAAAAGGCCAGGCAGCTGATGGGTTTTGCCCGAGTACTGGCGTTTGTCTTTTTCTTTTTTTCGTCCGGTAGTTCTTGAATACTTGATAGATCTGTCTGCCCTGAGCCTAATTGGGAAATAAAGGTGGTGCCGGGCGGAGGGGCACCAACGGTGGACGTGGCCGCCGCCGCCGCTGCTGCCGCTGCCGTAGCAGCAGCCGTTGCAGCCGTTGTTGTACCAGAAGCACCAGTACTCGACGACGAAGAAGAAGGCGGGTAAAGGAAGCCGATCTGCTTATTACGCTTGTGATTGTATAGAACGACGACCGCTCCTGCTGCGTACGCAATGAGATCTTGGCTTTCTGCTGTTGCCAGACCGTTGGAGGAAGCTGTTGTCAGACCCAGGACTCTCTCAAGTCGAAGCTACGCCGGAATTCCCAAAATACATGACGTAGTTAGAGCTAGGGGTGGCTAAATTACGGGAAAAGAGAAAAAAAGGCACTACGTTTTGTCGCTCTTGCAACAGTTCTTTTCGTCGCTGCTGTTGTTGTTGTCGCCGTCCAGCTAATGAGTTAAGAGATGGTTTTGTCGCTATCGATTGCGAAGGTATCGGCGTGACATTGTTGGCATTGAGACGAGGTGGGACATTGCCAGATATTACTGGGAATACATCCGTCATTACGTGTTTGACCTCAATAAAAGAAAGAGTCCCTGGATTCGAACCTGCATTTGAAGACCATTTCTGTGTCGGAGCCTTGAGAAGTCGGTGAGATTGAAATACATGAGTTTGCCTTTTGCATTTCTTTCTCTGGCTTTTCTTGTTGTATAGGTTGGTGCTTAAACATGATGTCGCATCAGGTACACATGAGTTGCATTCCAAGATTTCTCAAAGATGCCTGCGCGGTTCACATTAAGCACTAATCGGTGCATCTCTATACAGTTCGCTGGAAAATTTCTAGCATTTAGTTCTCGTTGTCCCTTTCTTTCAATCGCACGCGTGGTCTCTTGTAGTTTTTGCTAATGTCATGAAAAACGAGCTACAAAGTAAGCAAAACACTGGAAGCAATTTATGTCGCTGTGGAATTGTGACAGTCTTACGCGTCGTTACACTCCAGATTATAGAGTGGGTGAAATGCAGATTTTGAACTGTTTGCTATTTCCATCGCTCTCAGCCCTTCATCCTCTTTTCGACAACCATTAAAAGAGCACGAATAGCAAGCTACTTTATTGGAAGTTCTTTTTGGGTCAAAGGGGGACTTTCTTTTTTCTGATGTTCAACGACAGCTGGTCCTAATCTCGACAGTGAACGTTTCAGTTGACGGTCAATCGTGGTTACCGAGTGCCGCGCGTTGTGTGCCTTCGATCTTTCAAGTGTTGGCCAAAACAATCGGTAACGTGTTTATGTTAGTTTTTCGTCCGTGCGTAGAACATTCCTGCAATCGTTACATTACGATCCAGTTCAATCAGCAAGAATATTGCAACAGTTGGCGAGGCACTGTGGGCGAACCTTTTAGACAATCCTTTTGCAAGCGTTTCGGATACCGCCTTACGACGCCCGATATATTTTAATGACCCTGAAGCAAAGGTGAAGACGGTTAGAGCAGCTTTTAAGGCCACCTTTTTTCGTGTTATAGCACCTCTGTGGTAAGCAATGGACTTACGGGATATGGAGCAGGCTTTCCGCGAGCTTAATGACCTAATTCAAAGTTTAATGCAGATTTTGAGCGTCCACTACAGCGGATACGATGTATATTGCTTTGAACAATCGGACTGAAGCAATACTGGCAATTTGAAGCACTGTCTATGTGGGAAGCGGATGTTCGAGTGATTAACACATCTCATATTTGTGGATCTGTTCTCGAAGGATATCCTCCTGATCGATGTACGGCGTCATGATTACAGTTGCTCAGCAAAATTGCAACGCGGGCTGACAATATCAACTCGCTGCGATGCTTGAGAGTTAGAATGTGGATCACCAGAATTAAGCATGGTGATGAGGAACATATACACCGATACACAGTGCGTTTGACCCAAATTTATGGATTTATGTGCAACTTCAGTAGGTCAAGTCCTTCATGGACTCCAATTTGCTGTGCCACGGTATCCAGCCTTGCCGTTGTGGAAGGCTATCAGGCAAGTATTGCCATCTCGCATGCTCAAATCACCCTGGTGAGAGATATCGTTTTATATGTGTGAACGGGTGTACAAACAGTACAGACGTGATGAGTTATGCGTGAATGTTTCAAACAGCATACACGTAATCTTGGTGCAACTGTTGCAATAAAAATCTGTGTTACAGTGTCCGACTATTGGCTTTAAGCCTTGATAGTCATTGGGTTAATACTGGATTTGAAAGTGTTG
>JSYX01000760.1:0-14123 GCA_000787465.1 Thermomucor indicae-seudaticae | reverse complement strand
TTGAAAACGATCAATATGCGAGCGTCCATTACGAAGAGTCCCTGAATTGCATGAGTCATATGGTTGCCGTCAGCACAAGCAAGCATGATATATTCACGACTACTTTATGGTGTAACGGATGACTTTTCGCCCAAGGCACAATCCCTTTAAATAGCCATCCACCGCTAATCTAATGAAAGAACCCTCTGGATCTCTTGGCCAAGTCTCACTTGGCTCACGTCCGTTTTCTGATGTATCATCACAAAGGAAGCCGGAGAGATCCAAGGACACTGTAGATCCTGAAAGGGTCGGTGGTTTCAGCAAGGCGATGAACCATATCCTGCTGCTGAAACCACTGCAATACTACGGATATACCAGTTGAGGGGCCACTATAAGTCATGGATACAGTGTGTGGCGACCTTTTGCGGGTTAGCTTGCTGTGGTTGTCTCTTTTGGTGCGTTTCACCACTTACATTGCCCTGTCTGGTCGACAGATAGTCGTTGACGATGTAGAGTTTCATATACCAAGATAAGCCAGAGAGGTTCCATTTAATGTTACGACAATCCTTGAGTCCACAATACAGCTTGTTATCCAGAAGAAACCTCCATGATATAGACATGATTATCCAAGTGGGAGGCGTATAATCAAAGATAACGCTTTCAACGATCGTATGTCAGCAGAACTTGGCTACAAATGATGTTTCTGTTGAGTCAGCATGAACGTTGTATCACTTTTTTTCCCTTTTACCAGTCATGCATAGTCAATTCTCTCAGTCGAATCCACACATTGCCAATTGGCCTTTACGTCCTCCTCCTTTGCCAGCATCGAGCCCAACGGTCATGGATCCTGCTAAAACACACCCAGTTTTTATGCAACGTGCAAGCCCGGGACATGTCTTTTCACCACCATCTACACCAACACAACATGTTCACTTCAATGCAGCCATTCATAACCCGGTCTTCTTTGGATACACAACAGAAGCCCTTCCTCCAAAGAAAAGCAAGTTGTAATCCTTCTTTGCGGTACATGCCCAATTTACTTTTGTGCTCTATATACATACAAAGCGTTTTCCTTTTTCATGAAATAATGCAGTCATCCGGATTGGATGTTCGACGTCTACGGCTTTGCTGTTTTTTCTTTGGATCCACGTAACTGGCAGAGGTACTGCTGCGAATCTCTTCTTGCTGAAGCGATTCCGACGCTAGATCCAGGACTTCGTCTTCCCTTATAAACCTGAGCATGTCATGGCTACGGGTACTATGCGGTTGTTGCAACCGTCCAGAGTTATTGTTGCTGCCGGATGAAGAAGGAGTGAACACCCGAGATAGTTTCCGGGTTCGCTCTCGCAGTTGAAACGACACGGATGGTGTCGGACGTGGATCACTTTTTCGGTTTTCATTAGTAGTAATACGTGAAGAAGTACTAGGAGGTTTGTTGCTGTTTTTTATCTGGGACGGTTCAGATATTGGCCGGCGCCTGCTGTTGTCCGGTTCATCAGGAGATGAGGGATAGCGGTTATTACACGTTGTCGTCGACTTGCACCTGTCATGGCATATAAATCCGCACTCTAAGCGAGGTCTCACCAAGTTAAACCTTTGAAACCCCAATATCACCGATTTTGATCTAACTTGCCTTCACAAACCAGCGCGTTTTTCTTGATTGGCAAATGACATGCTTTGCACCGTATAGCCGCTAAAGTTACAGAGTAATTAAGCCCACAAAGCAATACTAAACCAGGCTTCACATTTTACCTCGAGCAAACGAACCCTTCACAAAGCGGTGGTCTTGATGGTGTCCTCCAGAGTTCGCTCGTTGCCTTCTTTCTTGACGCTCCTGAAATTTGTTTACTAAAATACTGGATTGATGAACAGACGTCGCGTCGGATATAGGTTGATCCGCGTCATTCTGGCGTGCGCTGTAATACATGTTGCGTGGAAATGATGATGATATTTTTCGGGGCTGTATCACTGAAAGATGATCGACAATAGTTGTTGATGATGATACCATGGGAGGAGGAGCCCTAATAGATGATTCTTGCTGCTGCAGCCATCGATGAGAGAGTAGTTCAATAGCAGTGGGACGGTCATTGGGATCTTTTCTAAAACATAGCTGCAAAAAGTCGCGCATTGCCTAAGAAACGCGTTTTTTAGTGTCAACTTGTCTTTCATTACTAGTTTAGTCGTCCAAGAACTTGCAGGAGATATCGATTCAGGTAGAGGCGGGCAGTCGTCTTCAACGATTCGGAACAACGTCGTCATCGGCAACAAGTCGGAATAGGGAGGTTTTCCAGCATGTAACTCTATTATCGTACATCCAAGGGACCTAGAATACAGCGTCCCGCGTCACTTGACCCACCCAGCACAATAACCCAACTTTCTAAACGCTTACCATATATCCGATTTGGTCGACGCACCCTTGAGTTCAATGACCTCGGGAGCCACTAAGCGAACCCGCCTCATGTGTTAGATATATCTTTGTCCATCAGATTCAATAGTCTAAAGAAACAACTTACTCCAGTTGGGAGTTCCAGCGACCGTACCCGTAGCCGCTTCCTTTTTCAATCCCAAATTCAAGGATACGCCGAAATCAGACAGCTTCACATCCCCATGTTTTGTCGTCAAAATGTTGGCCGCCTTGAGATCGCAGTGTACTACATTTTGCTGGTGGAGATAAGCGAGGCCTTCCAGTATTCGTACACAATAACTAGCCACGAGAGGTTCCGGGAAACTCCCAAACGCCTTCAGCGTGTTTGCCAATGAGCCGTTTTCGACGTATTCCAATATGATATTAATGAACCCTGTGCTTTGGATGAAGCCTTGGTATTTTACAATGTTTGGATGATCAAGTGATTGCAAAAGTTGAGCTTCTTGCTGGTATTACGTGGGTTAGCTACTAGCTCAAAGAGAGCGAGAGTTTCCATTCATACCATCACATCGTCTAGGTCTTGCGCTTCCGTAGATTCTATCTTGATTCGCTTGATAGCAAACATTTGCCCGGTCTTGAGGTCAAGCGCCCTAGCTCGTCATCAATAACCCCATCGAACACACTTCTTTTACTGATCCCCGTTGCTTTACCTGTATACAGTTCCGAACTGGCCTTTCCCAATAGAGTTTCCCAATTTCTGTAACATAGCGGTCAATTTCGCGCTTTCTGCCCTGGAATCCCAACAAAACCTTACGTAGCGTGCAACTGTATTGCCATTGGAGTCCAGCAACTCTAGTCGTTCGCCGTTATCTGATGAAGGCAGTGTCGAGGTCACTGCCTTAAGTGTCCCGGTGGACTTGCGACGCGGCACGCCATAGGAAGGGGGAGGAGGACTTTCCTTCTTCTGCAAAGCCACGAAATTCTGGCTATCCAGAACATAGACAGGGGATGACGCAGATGGCGCTGGGGTTGTCGTATCACCTTGCTGGCTTGCTGGTACATGTGGTATGTGATACCTGTACGTTGTGGTCTGTTTCCCAGAAGGGTTTCTTTCCACGTCTGATCTCCTTTCCTTGCTTAAATTCAGGTCCGTCCACTCCTGATACCGCATATGAAATGGTATTTTATGCCGAATGGGAAGCTTTTTGGAAAGCGTAAGCCGCGCAGAGCGCCATGAATCGGATAATAGCTTCGAGTGTCTGCTCTCTAAAGATAACGACTGGTTCTTTCCCGGCTTGTTGTATCGCTCGGGGATGTCTGCCACTGGTGGATCAAAAAGGGAGGCCAGATGAGCCGGAGCATCCAATGCCATTGAAGGACGGCCTGCTTTTCCAGTTGTTCCATAACCACTGTCTCTTGATGATGCGGACGATAGTGTTTTATCGGAAGGCGTATTATTTGGCGTTTGGGATGATGTTGTATGGGCAAGCGGCTTATTACACGTTAAATATCCAAAATGAGTGGCGGGTTGCTCTGTAGACTGACGATCCTCCCAGTAATCTTCATCATCAGGAAGCGATAGAACTGAGGATCTCCAATGCCCATCCGTACAAGGCAAAGGCGAAAACTCATCCTTTCCGATGGAGCACGTATTGTCTTTCATCGCTTCTGAAAAATTGCGTTGGTCAGACGTTCGTTTGTTACGGCTGTTGTTGTCGCACGAAAGACTGAATGAGTTCCCCTTGTACTTCTCCTCCGTAAAACTGATAGAATCTCCTCCTTCATGCACAAGCCGCCGCGTCAGGTGGTTCGTGCCTGCAATTGGGTAAGTTCGTTCAGAAGCGTCGCATGTTTCATCCCAACTTAATAAGGGAACTGTATGTCGCCTCCTGCTTCCTGTTCTCTTTTCCGACGACGAATAATAGCGTGATTGTCGTAAAGAATACTGAGAGATCGACGTCTGTAGTTCGCGGACTTTATTAGTCTGCTTGGATCCTGCACCAGCGAATAGTCGGTGCAGAACGACCAATGTGTTTGCGACCTGTGGATATGATTATAGTGAGCCCTTTTACCCAAATCCACATCTGGATGTACCTACCGCTGCCATGTTTTGACCTTTCAAAAGGTCGTTCACTTTGAATAGTTGCGCGTCGTGCAGGCCAGCCTAAGGAGATATTTAATGCTTAATTCTTCCCCAATTCTGTCGAGTTTGCACACACAGACCTGCTCTGCGGCGCTCAAGAAGTGTCGTATATTCTCGGCCTGTCTTGCAAGTAAGTACTATGCGCGTTATCCAAGTTTCTATCGCATACCCAAGCTTCTGTGCAGTCATCATAATTAATGGGCTGTATAGTAGTAGTTGTATCTTGCTGCAGTCGAGTCATCAATCTATAGAATGATAAAAGGTCTAGGGCGTCAGTGAGCGCTGCTCTGCGTATTGTGCCACCCGTTGCCGCGTTTTTAGTGGATTGATTCCCGCTTTCCAACTTGTTTCTCCTCAAACACAACGCACACAAAGGGTTTTTAGACTGACTTGCACAAGAAGACACCGTCTCTTAGACTAGAGTGGAGATCAGCTGCCGCTAATTGTTCCTGAACGACTGCTTGGATCCATTCGCATGCAGCTTGTAATAAGGGTTGTCGATTATTCACGGTAGGAGTTACGAGGCCGAGCGGGACTGAAGGTGTGCATTGCTTCATTATGACATGCCAATTAGGAAGAAAAGAGTACAAAAGGATCCAGAGCTTGAGACGCTACCACAAAGAAATATTCAGAGATAAAGGGGGGAGTTTCAGTACAAAAGAAACGAAATGCGGGGGCCGATCAGAGGAGTCAAGTAAGAGGGGACAAGAGGGGTGGGGGAAAGGAAGAAGGCTCGACAACATGGCATGTTTGTACCTTATAAGAAGATTGTGATACGGTGACCAAAAAGAGAGTGATTTGCGATACAAACATGACAAGCGCCGGAAGCGGAAGCCATCTTGAAGGCATTTTGCCTCGAATGACAGCCATATATAATAGCGCTTGTGCAACCCACGCTTTATTATGCCACAGGGAAACCGTATGCTAAAGGCAAACCGATAGCGTGCCTCTGGGTCGCGTAACACCTCGCGAGAAGATCGACCCGATATAATTTCTGCTACCATGGTTATTAATGAAGGGCCATGACGACGGTGAACCGAGACACTAGACTGGGTATCAAGTGGGACCGAGGGCATCCGCAGTTCTCATTAAAATCATGTAGCGGGATAATCAAATATACATTTCCATCATGCCTTGATTATGAACTTCTGCTGAATTGGCGCATTGAATTTCTACCATGTTTCCAGGATTCGCACTTGCCTTAAAAGACTGCAAGTTTTTTTTCCCGCCTCTCTCTCAGACCAAAAATAGTTATCGCTCGTGGTCTTGAAATTTTAAATAGCTTTTCTTCTCGACCAAAAATTTAGGACATCTTGTTGTTTACTTTCACTTCCTCTTCCGTTCACTCCAGCTTCCTTTTCACCATGCTTTCACGTCTGCTTTTGAGTAGCATTTTTGCTGGTTCATTAGCAGTATTAGCGTCGGCGCAACAGCAATGCAACGGATACAGCGAGTTCTGCAACAAGCCTTACAACGAACTGACTTACGTTTTGACACACAACTCTTACGCTTACACTGCCAACGCTGCCGCTAACCAACAATGCTCCATCACATCTCAGCTTGCGGATGGTGTCAGGGGTTTGAAACTGTCTGCAGTAAAGGCCAATTCATCGGACTCGACCATTTATCTGTGTCACACATCCTGCAGCATCTTGAATGCAGGTCCCGCGACCGATACTCTCTCAAGCATCACCAATTGGGTCAAGAACAACCCGAACGAAGTCCTGACCATCATGTGGAACAATCCGTACGGCGATTTTTACGCTTCTGACTTTGCGAACGCCTATCAGCAGAGTGGACTTGCCGATTATTCATATGCCCAGCCTCAGGGCAACCTGAGCTGGCCTACCTTACAAGAGCTGATTGCTTCCGGAAAGCGAGTGATTAACTTTCTGGATGTGAATGCTGACCAATCTACGGTGCCTTGGTACGGTGAATCCGGTTTTCCCGAATAAGGGAAAGACTAATAACACATGCAATGTACATAGGATCATGTCCGAATTCGACTATGTGTTCGAGACACCGTATGACAACAGCAAAGAATCGGATTTCAGCTGCGTCATTGACCGACCCCAGAACCCTTCGAATAACCCCAGCCAAATGATGTACGTCATGAATCACTTTTTGTACGGCAATATCACGATTGGCAAGACAACCATCCAGATCCCGCAGCAGGGCTCGGCCAATGTAACGAATTCCGACTCGTCGCTTCTGGTCCAGGCCGACGAATGCAAACAGACCTTTGGACGACAACCCAACTTTCTGGAGGTCGACTTTTACAATAAGGGTGACACACTCCAAATTGCCGCCGCTCTCAACAATGTCACTTACAACAATTCTACCGTACTTCAATGTGACCAACAATCAACCTCAACCGGCGGCAGCAACACAAACTCTGGCGCAACATCATTATCATCATTGTCTTTCACTACGGCAATCGCGACGTCGATCTTCTGGTTCTTCCTTTGGCAGTTGCTTTTTTAACATCTAGAATTTCTTTCCTGCAGACAACCTGTACAAAAAGAAAGAAAAAGTCTTCTATATTTGTGGGCCATTGCTATGAGACGTACTCATTGTTCTCAAACATTTCCACGCGTGTTTCGGACCCTCAGTACTCCGATGATTGCCAAGAACAGACGTTTTGGCCGCCACTATACAGGTTTACAGTATTCTTGTTCTACTTCCTTTTTTCCTACAGATTATTGTATCACTTTGTTTTAAGCAATCATAGAGCTTACCCTGTATGGGCAGCCGCTACCGACGGAGGCATTGACCGGTTACCCTTATCGTCGCCGATTAAGTCCAAGGGAGGGGGGGGACATTCCATCATGTGATAAGATTCAGATTTATTAAAGCTTTGAAGCACAAGATCACATACTCTTGGCACAGAATACTCTTGAGACCAGAATGTCTTTTGAACATTGGCCAGCTTGATTAAAAGTAGCGCGAAAAGCGAATCAGGGACCACATACAGTAAGCACTCGAGCTAGTGATCACTGAATAGAACTGGAGTTCAGCTTCCATGTCCGTGCATCTCAACCCTCTGGACTAGGATGAACCGCAAATGTATTCAGATTAATAAGGTAATAATTTCAGGACCACGGGAAGAGGTCTTCTCAGCAGACCAGTTTGCCAAAAGGAACTCCTTCAAGTGAGATAATAGAAAGCGCAAACACAAAGCTTCTTATGCTTTTTGACTGGGTGACACTGGTGTATAAAGCATATCTGCATCTTCGGTTACGAACAAATTTTGCGATTGTTCATAGTAAGGTAACTGTTCCAATATGTTCGCAAGAAGACAGGTACAACGCTTTCCTCTATGCTCATGGTCGTTAGCGTACACGGCAGCTGCAAACAGGCCACGTTAGCGCCCACTAAGCAAACATTACACGAAGATTGGTGCCAAAAGCCTATGGTACAAGTTGGCTTAAATCTTACCAGTGTGCCTCCTGACTTTAAAGCATTATAGGTAGTCCACATCCCCTGAAAAGAGGAATCTAGACCGATATACACATCCGTTTTATGTCCAAGTCAGAAGTTAGCGGCTCACTTTTATCATTGCATTAATAAAAGCCGTCGTTATAAAGTCCAGGCATTTTCTGAAGCGAAGCTGCAGAATGTCCTCCATTGGGAGGACCGGTCAAGCCAACTAGGTTGCGAACTACAGCACGAAAATATATCTCCCGGGAGCTGATTACTAGAATTGCTGGCAGGGAAAACTAGCAATCAGAGTCAAGGACGTCTTACGCGTGGCCGCCAAAATATTGAAGAGCCAATTGTGAGAAGATTGTGCTGCTCTGTAGAACTTCATCGAGGTTAAGCAGAACGCAAAACAAAATGGCGTTCCAATAGAATGATGTTTGCAAATTGCTTTTTGCTATAGCTTATTTATAAGACTGAGCGCATTATTTTCTGGCCGTACTTACGTAGATTTGCTTCATCACATAAATTTGCGTACACAAGATGACCCACTCAGGCAGCGCAACAGTCCAGGGCACGGATATCGTCCACGCATGAAGGATGTTTAATGTATTTGAAGCGGCGCTTTAAATGCCTTGGGTTTCCCTATACCCTAGAGCCCGAGAGTAACTGAAAGCTGGACATGCTCAGAAACATAATGCTCGAAAAGTCGAGACACTCAAAGCAGAGCCATAAATGACGTTCTTATTGGTTTGGATTTAACGATAGATCATGTCTCCAGGTTATGAATATGGCGTCCAATTCAGGAGTCTTCTGGACGGTCGGTCTCAATAAGGTGCTTGCACTGTCAAGACACATGGCAGGTCATACACAAAGTAGAAACTGCTAATCATTAGCGATTTGAAATCAACTACAATAGTATAAACTTTATAAAGAAACCTACAATCAGTGATCCGAACAGGGTACATACGAGTCAGTCCAAAATCTGACTCTAGAGCATGGCAATGTGAAATAAAAGCATCGCTGGGAGAAAGAATCGAGCATAAAGCCCGGATTTTGCTCCAAGTCGACTATTGTGTACGGCAGAAAAGGCGCACACACTTGAGCCAGTAGTTAGCGACGTACGTAATAGACATCAGGCAGTTGCACACAATTTCCATTACAACAGTTCGACGGAGATTCTGTGCCGAACCTGGGCAGCTTCTGTGCAGATTTTTTTTCCCGGGCTGTAAGGGGAGACTTCCCCAGCCGTCTGCATGATGACCGTTGAAAAGGACCGTGCTTTTATCACGAATAGGACCGTAAGTGAACCCAGAGACATTGCCTAATATGTCGAGAAGGTCTAATGAGCTTCTTCGTTTTTTGCACTCTTTGGACAGCTTTCTCGTTTAGAGCTGTCTCGCAATGTTTTGGCTAACAACGTCTATCGCCTATTGGTCTTATACGTCCTTAATTAATAGCGGACAGGAAGAGGGTTAACAGCAGCCGAAGCGTCTTATGAACAGCCAAGCCTCGAGCGACGGCGAGAGTAAAGTCCCCAGGGACCAAGATTTCGAGCTTACATTAAGGGCAGTTGGGAGTGCTGCCACTAGCAGACAATTTCGTCCAGGTAATACTCGTTCACATACCGTTTTGAGATTATAGCCAATGTTTGGAGCTACCCGAAAGTAAAGCATGTGAAAGACATGATTGAATGCGCGTATGATATTATGGTTTTTTACCATCAGATCTCAACTGTCCCTTGTTACCATTTATGGGCCCGTGCATCATCTGTTGACAATCCTGTGCTTATTTCGCAGGACCTGGATTCCATGTGATACAAAGTTTGAAGAGCAGGAAAAAAACGGTAACCATCGCGTCCTTTAAATATGTCAACAACGCGATGGGAAAAGAGGAGACAAATGAGGAGAGACATGCTGTGGAACGCTGCACGATAAAGGGCGTTTCAGACCTATGATTTCTTTTGACCCAATGCATTTGTCTGGTGCCTTATGATTCGGAATTGGAAAAAAAAGTGCCCGTTCAAAGAGAAACCCATCAGAACCCGATTGTTTCTGCGAGCTTCTTCTTTTCTTCCTATTTCGTTCTGAAAAAAAAAAAGAGAAAAAAAAACCGTTTCAGAAAATATGGGTAACGTTCGCATTTGGCTTTCCATATATACAAGCTTTAACAACAGTCGGTAGAGCACGTCATTCCTTCTCCAACCTCCCCCGTCAGCAAACGTGCAAAGCTTAGCAATGGAGTCAGTGAAACTCGCGAGGAGGAATCGCAAAATAGTACAATGTCCATTTCGTCGTCCTTGAGTCAGGGTTACGATTTTAAAGTCAACGAGGTAAAGGCTCTCTTTCCTTGTTCTGGCTCTTTTTGTTATAAAGCAAACTGAACCCGAACATTTAGCCGCCCGTGGGACGTCCCGTTCGTATCTATTGTGATGGTAAAAACAAGGGAGAGGGGTTTATCGGCAAATAAAGACAGGGCTGTTGATGATTCGACTATTGATTAGGGATCTACGATATGTTCCATTTTGGTCATGCAAAGGCGCTTGAGCAAGCCAAAAAGGCCTTTCCTGAAGTGTATCTGCTTGTGGGCGGTACGTTCCTTCAGCTATTAATCTATTTAGCTTGGTCACTGATCGATCTCATGTATATAGTCTGTAATGATGCGGAGACGCACAAACGAAAGGGTAAAACGGTGATGAACGAGCGCGAACGATATGAGTCTGTGCGACATTGTCGATGGGTTGACGAGGTGATTGAGGATGCACCGTGGATCGTGACCCAAGAGTTTATCGACCAACATCAGATCGATTATGTTGCACATGACGCAGAGCCCTACAAGTCTTCGGAGTCCGGCGATGTCTACGCGTTTGTCAAGGCACAAGGCAAATTCTTGCCGACTCAGAGAACAGACGGAATATCCACTTCGGACTTGATCACTCGCATTGTCCGTGATTACGATGCATACCTTCGCCGTAACCTGGAGCGAGGTGTTAGTGCTAAAGAACTCAATATCTCATTTTTGAAGGTAAAGCCGCCGTCAACCGCCACATCATTCCGTCGATTAATTTATTATTACTAGGAGCGCGAAATTAAGACGAAGAAGTCCATTGAAGACCTTCGAAGACACATCAAAACTGCCGTCCTTGACCATTTGGAGAATTGGGAAAGTCAAAGTCATGATATTATCAGAAATTTCGCCGCCATGTTTGGAGCAGAAACGGTTGTGGTAAAGTCTATATAAACCATAGACTCCCGTTGACGATAGACGCTGCTCACAACTTTCTTTACCCTTGCAGGAGCGGTTTCTTCGAAAGCGTAAACGTGTCACAGACGAAAAACGTGCCAATGGAACAAAGAGTACGGCCACCAATAGTAACGGCAGCAGCCAAAACGATGAGAGTAGCAGCAGCAGCAAGAACAACTCTGATATAGAATCTCGCAACTGATATTATGCCTCTGAACCAAGAATTTTCCCCTGTCGCTCGCTTTGGATACCTACTATTTCCTTCTTCATACTATGTGCCATATATACGATGCAAACCACTACCAGCTTACATTGGATGTATTAGACGACATTGAATGTAGAAGTATATATATATATAGACTCTCCTCGCCCATCAGTTCAATTCGCACATGAGTTTATTTCCACGCACACACAGAATGCACACCGGCGTATTCTTTTCATTGCTCTCTCCTTTCTAAGTTTAGGCAGTCCAGACACGAGCCAACAGTTCGGTCAATCCAATGTCGCTCGTGTTGAACTGGTAGCAGCCAACGAGGACACCAGCGGTGCTGGCGTACAGCGTAGCCATCATCACCTTATTGAGAATGGGTGCTTTGCGGCTGTTAAAGTAGTCTAACAAAATGATATATATGGGTTATCGCCACAATTCGATACCTTCCGTGGTGGTCAGTTAGTGTGTCTCCATACCAGTAATGCAAGCATCAAAACCTATAAAATAGTCCCTCAATTAGAATGGACTTTGCACAAATGATGCATAACAATTTACCAATGTGGACGTGAATAGGAACAAGGACACCAAGCAGCGTATCCAGGACAGGGGAGGCGCCATAAGTGAGCTGAGCACCGATCAAGGGAACAAGTGCAGCAGAGACAGCGCGTTCAAAGTTCCAGTGGTAAGAACCGTGAAGACGGTCTACCTTTCGGTCAGCTGTAGTAGCCGTGTTCTTTGCAGCAACGGCTTGTTTATTAATGAGAATTAGCCGCGTTGAATAAATGCATTCCGCTTTCTTGTATTGTATCATGTTCATCTAGGGAGGTGCTTACACGAGTGAATCTTTACAAGACCCATGGGTTGCTGACGGGTCAGGAGACGAGCCGTAGAGCGAATGGCTGGAGTAGCGAGACGAAGCGACATGTTCCTCAGTAATAAAGAGTGGGGAGTTCTATAAGTGACGAAAGGATAAACAAGCGGCCAAAAGTTCTACCCCGCGCTCAAAATGCAAGTCTGGTTGTTCCCGGCCGTTGCCGTTGCTTGAAAGTGATGACGTATCATGCTCGCATGTGAAGTGAGAAGTTCGGATAAACGTTCAGCCAACGTTTTCCTTCACCAAGCGAATACCAGGAAAAAGAATACACGGTTTTGGATTTTTAGATTTTGGCGGTAAGAGGATCTTTACAACTTTGAGTTGAGTGTACTCTTGCAGAGCATACTTTCCTAGTTCTTTGCCGAAGCCTGATTGCTTGTAACCTCCAAATGGAGTTGACTGATCAAATCGTCAAAGCAGTTCACCCACATCGTGCCAGTCTTGACCTCATTCACCACCTTCATGGCTGTGTAGAGATCCTGCGTGAACACACCACCAGCTAAGTCATAGTCAGAGTCGTTGGCAATCTCAATAGCTTCGTCAATCGTCTTGGACGTCGCCATAGCAACAACGGGGCCGAAAATTTCTTCGCGCATAATGCGCATACTGTTCTTGCATCCAATGAAGACCGTGGGCTCAACATAGTAGCCCTTGGTACCCCAGCGCTTGCCTCCGTAACTGACCTTGGCTCCATCCTTCTTGCTGATTTCGATATATCCCATGATCTTGTCGAATTGAGCCTTGCTGATTTGCGGCCCCTGGAAAGTATCTGGGTCAAATGGATCGCCAATCTTGATCATCTTCTTTGCATGCTCGATAAAAAGTTCGACAAACTTGTCGGGGACGGATTCATGGACGAGGATACGCGAGCCTGCGTTGCAGCTCTGGCCGTGGTTGTTAAAAATGGCGCCGCATGCCCACTCAGCCGCTTGTTTGAGGTCGGCGTCTGCGCACACAATTTGAGCTGACTTGCCGCCTAGCTCCAGTTGAAGCTCTTTAAGGTTACTGGAAGACGAGGCCTCCATGATCTTGCGACCGGTCACAGTCAATCCCGTAAAGGCCATCTTGCTCACGCCACAGTGACTCGAGAGATAGGCACCGGTTGTGTGACCGTAGCCTGGGATGATATTGACAACGGCCTACGTTGATACAACACGGATGATATTCCTCTATTTCAAAAATTTCTTTCTTACTTTGAACAAATAACTTACGGGAGGGAATCCGGCTTCTTTGATGCAAATTTGTAGGCTAGCAACGGCGTAATATCAGAGGTTTTCATGACAACTAGCGGCCCGCTAATCAATAACCAAGGAAATAAACGGCGGCGAATGCCGAAACTTTTCTGCAGTTGGCAGCTGCCAAGGCCGGTGCAAACTTCCAAGCGGCCATCATGGTTGGATAATTCTATTTGATTGATAACGTTGGCGCGCATTATATCCATGGCTTCACGTTTTTCTTACCCATGGGATGACTGCACCAACAATGCCGAGGGGTTCGTGACGTGTATAGCAAACCTTGTCAAAGATCGTATCGATTGTCTTGCCATGAATCTTGTCGGCCCAGCCGGCAAAGTACTGGTAGCATGCGATGAAATCTATAAGATCCACGTCACGAGCAACCACAAAGGACTTGTCGTTATCCAAAGCATCCAGCGTCGCCAGGTCCTCCTTGTCACGCTCCATCAAGTCAGCGAGCCTATTGATCAGACGACCGCGCTCAGTCGGTGCAACTTTGCGCCAGATAGGTACCATTGTTGTCCAAAAAACCTGCTTTTCCAGTATAAAGGGATTTGATCGAGCAAAACCGCACGCAGATCAAAAAGAAATAACAAAACAAAATGCCCATGCTTCGATTTGAACCCAGATGCTCGCATATTGATCGTTTTCAA
>JSYX01000759.1:0-11918 GCA_000787465.1 Thermomucor indicae-seudaticae | reverse complement strand
TGTTTACGGACTCGTTCCGGTAACCGGACTGAAGTTATTCGGCCCTCCAATTTTGCACTTGCTTTTGGCATACACAGAGTCCTTACTTTTAAAAGGAAACGCCAAAGAGTGTTTACGCACAAACAGTGGTTTAATATATTTTCAGATGCGCATGCAAAATTTGTACATTTGTGTGTGGTATATATCATTTACACTTTTTTCGATGGAACCAAATGACAGGGATGAATCATACTATAAACAAAAAACGTCGTCATTGTTGTTGTTGCAAAAGGAGGTTCAGGAGATGGTCAGTGTTTTCGTCGACAAAAGACGGTTGTTGTGAAGGCGCAGGGAGCGAAACGTCAACGAATTCCAGGTCGGCAAAAAGGTCGTCCTCTTCTTGTTTTCCCGCACTCGTCGTCGTCGTTGTTGTTGGCGGTGAGGTATCCCAGTCGTCGATCACTGTCAGTGGCTGCAGTGGCTCTTCGTAGTGATACACAAAAGGTTCCAGTAATAAAAGCGGTTGTGTCTGCGCCATGAGGGGAACGAACAATGGGTTTGACCCCTCCCCTCCCTTTTTATATTGCCATCGCGGTAAAACTCGGATCCAGGTTCCCCAGCGAACGGTCTCGGACCACGTTTCAAAGAAACTTTCTGCCTTGGCGGCAAAATTACGTAATTGGCCAAACCTGTCAAGCTAACCAATGGATTTTCTTTGCAATTTACCCGAGCCGAACCAATCCTTTTGCTTATGTGATATCTTTTGATGCATCTTTTTTTTTCCGATATATATTAGTAGATCGCCCTATGTTGTCAACTGCGCGCCCCCGTTTTGGGGCGTTGGCCAAGCCAACATTGGAGGTGTAGATTTTTGGGTGTTGTATAGTGCGATCTTTAGAGACTAAAAATAGCATGATCGGGCAGTAACATCTCATAAGCCTGTTCGTAGCAGCGAACGCAGGGAACGCTGCAGGTTGACTCTTTTTTGTCATATCGGTGCCAATTGAAGACTAGTTCCAAGCCTAAAAATCTGCCCAAGCGATTATCATTTGAAACATTTAATTAATGCTAGGCCATTCGAAAAAGCACCTTTAATCACCCAAAGGTCATCTAGATCTACGTGTTCTTTTCACCCACACACGCGGCTGATTGATATATCCCATTTCTGCATGATAGAAAATCACTACTATAGCTATAATGAGCTTTTACGTCTCCATTTTTGCCAAGAATCTCGTTTTGGAAGCTAACAGGGCCAAACACTTTTTTCCCTTCTCGGTATCTTAGGATATAAGTCAGACGTGTTTTATATGAACAATGTCCATTTCTGTACAGTTATCGGTTTTTTTACTGGTAGAAATCCTCGTCCTTTACAGCATTTTCATCCTCTTTGTAAATTTTGATCGTCTTATCCGCTTCTCCGGTAATTAATCGTAAGCCGGTTCGGTCAAATGTGCTTGCAAAAATTCCTGCTTCGGCATCCAAGGATCCGGGCTGAACTGTGGTTTCCATCGTTTGGAACTGGTATCCGGACCTCCAATCGTGGAACCCAATTGAACCATTATCACCTGGCAAAAAGAAACTTAGCTGGTCAACTTGCATACCTTTCACGTTTACTTTACCTCCAGAAAATATGACACCATCTTGATTTATCGAGAGCGTATTGATGATTGCCTTCCGACCCTCGTAGTTTTGGATGAACGCGCCTTCGGGACATTTCCAGCCCTTGATATTGTCAGCACTGGCACTCACAAAACCGAATTCGGTCGGATGGATCGCTAGTGCTCGTACGCTCTTTTTGTGATGTGTAAGAACGCCCATCGTCTTTCCTGCGGCCAAATCCCATAGCCGTATCGTGCTATCCATAGAACCAGTAATGACCTGCGGGTCAGCCTCTTGGCATTTGACGTCCGAGACAGTGCTGGAATGACCAGTGAGGACATGAACGTTTTGCTTCGTGCGCATATCCCACACCTATCCACCTCAGTTAGATCCTTATCATAATCAACTAGTTTAAACCCAAAAAAAGGGGTTACCCTTGCTGTCGCATCACGGCCACTTGTTACAAGGACATCGATCGTTGGATGCAAGCTTAAGGAATATACACCCGACAGGTGACCATGATAATGCCGAATGACCTTGTTCTGCTCCAGATCCCAGCACTTAACCATCTTGTCCTCACCGCAAGAAAATAAATAAGGGTGACGAGGCGAAATAGCCAAACCGCGGACCGTGCTGATGTGACCCGTAAGCGTTACTTTTAAAGTACCAGATGCTAGATCCCAAATCTGAACCTTGGAGTGAGTAACAGTATGGATCGACTCAACATTCAGAAAGTATACCTTGATCGTCCGGTCACCAGCGCCTGTCGCAAACCACTTGTTACCTGGCTCGACTGCGACTGCTCGTACCCAACCCAGGTGGCCACTAATAACGCGCATCAGCTTCCACGGGGCGTGCCATACCGGACGAATGGTCTTGGCACGAGCACGACGGACAAGCGAGCCTCCACCAGCCGGAGTGTCGCTGAAGATCTCGGAAATCTGATCCTTGGATCGCAGTGCAACAATTCCCTGCTTTGCTTTATCCTCCCTAACGTAATACTCTGGCATCAGCGACAAACGAACATGCTCGTCCAGATTGACCACGTACTCTTTCGTTTTCTGCGGAAGTGTATCAATAAGCCGCTGCACTGAGCTACTGCTTTGTTGCTCATCCTCTTCTGGCGCTTCTTCGACTGTCGTCTTGTGTTTGCCAGCTGCCGCCGCCGCCGCTTGCTTTGCCTTCTGAGCCTCTTTTTGCTGTTTGATCAGCGCTTCAGGTAATGTCCGCAGATCCTCGTACTCATCGCGGATTTTACTGGTCAATTTGATGCGCTGACTGCATTCGTCGACAAAACACAATCATTAGCGTGATCAGAAAGGGATACAGGTTACATTCGACGTCTGTCTACCTCGCCGGTTCATCCATCGCTGCTTGGCCGTACGAGTTGGTGAACAACGTCCTCGTTCTTTTCGCTGATTCGCGTAACATGTTCTCCAGATTGCTCATAGGAGTCGTATCCATATTTACGTCGTTGGTGACAATTTGATCGGAAGCAGGACGTTCTGTGTTTAATGCAGCAGCCATGTCGTTTTTTTGGGAATAAAGCACACAAAAGTTGGTGGTGTTTGTAGTGTGTGGATATTTCAATACTCCGCGGCAACAGAACAAGTGCAACTTGACTTTTACGCACACTCGTACGACACAAGTGTGCACGCACGCACGCACACACTTTGTTCTTTCTTCCCCTTGTCCTGTTCATCCTTTGATTGTCATCCTAGGTTTAGACCTTTCACCTTCATAGTCGTTCAGCCACAATGGCGAAAAGTAAAACCAAGCAAGCACTGCCATTGCACAAGGTCATCATGGTCGGTTCAGGAGGTGTAGGCAAATCCGCCCTGACGCTGCAGTACATGTACGGCGATTTCGTTGAAGAGTACGACCCAACAAAAGCAGACTGTGAGATTTCGTTATCGTCTTCTTTTCCATCACGAGCCTACGTCTAAATAACACACCTCGTCTATAGCTTATCGCAAGAAAGTCGTTTTAGACGACCAAGAATGCCAAATTGATATCCTAGACACCGCAGGACAGGAAGAGTATGCTGCTGTATGTAAGAACGCTAAACATGATCGCTGTTTAAGCCAAGTTAATGTCAAACATTGTAGATTCGTGATAATTATTACCGGTCAGGAGAGGGATTTCTTTGTGTCTTTTCAGTGTGCGAGCACGAATCCTTGGAACACACTCAAGAATTCCGTGACCAGATCCTGCGTGTCTTGGACGATGAAACTGTAAATGATAATCCCTCTCTCTCTCAGCAAGACGTGACACATCATTGACTTCTTCGTTACAGGTTCCGTTCATTCTCGTGGGTAACAAGGTCGACTTGGCTCATCTGCGTAAAGTATCGGGCACGGAAGCTGCTGCACTGGCAAGCGAATGGGGTTGCCCCTATATCGAAACCTCTGCCAAAACTCGACAGAATGTAGAGGAAGTCTATACCACACTGCTGCGTCAAATTCGCGATAGAAAGCTTAACCAGCAAAAGTCAAACAACCCTGACAAGGACTCTTGTTGCATCATCCTCTGATATCCCCGCCCCCCTCCACATCTCATATCAAAGAAACCTTTTTGTCTAACCTTCAATCATGTACAAGTAAATATTAATTATTTCTTATAACTTAACTAAGGCTGGGTTGATGTGAAATCCAATAAGCAAATCAAACTTTACACCGCAAAACTGTCGCTGGTTTGTATACACAAACCAATTTCTTGTTGCTGAAAAATGTCACCACAGCACAGCTTGGTTAAACTCTCCAATTCGGCTTGAGCGCCGAACAAAAAATTTCGATATTCCCACTTTTTCAAGTGAAATGAGCAAAGAAACTGTAGAGGGATCACCTGCATCAACGACAATCGATTACAGTAACAAGGTCTTTTTGGCGCCCATGGTAACGTAGCGCCCACCATGGCTTGCCAACCTACCCCCTTGATTAAACGAGATCTATCAAACAGGTTCGGGTAGGCACCCTACCGTTCCGGTTATTGGCATTAGAATACGGCGCAGGTAATGGCTGAAGCTTTGCGGCATGGACGGCGTTCGGAGGTCTGACATTGTTACAAAAAGACCTGGTCTGGACAGAGGAACTCGTAGACAGACGAGTGATTGGGTCCGTGCGCACATACAATCGTAAGCTACTCTACCTTGTTCTGTTTCCTTTTAAAGGCTTGCTTAACATCAACGTTAGCTGCCACTCAAACGATCGAATACCGCAAAGGCGACAAGCTGACCTTTAGCACCCACGAAGCCGAAAGAGGTCGAGTCATTCTTCAGTTAGGCACAGCAGATCCTGATCTTGCCCTGCAGGCAGCTTTGACTGTGTAACTACCGTGTCTTTTAGACAATTTGGGGCTATTCACCGGAAACGCTAAACGAGTTCTTTTTATCAAAGAAAGCAGGACGTTGCCGGTATCGATCTCAACTGTGGATGTCCTAAAAAGTTTTCTGTCCAAGGTGGTATGGGCGCCGCATTGCTGACCGATCCTGAGAGACTCAAGAAGGTACGGCCTAGGAAAAGATCGAAAGAACAAGTCGGCTCAACTACCTTCTGATAGATATTGACGACTCTGGTCCAAAATGTGGGTCTCCCAGTGACATGTAAAATAAGGTGATATCCCATTGACATCGAAGAGGGGGTATCGTGACTCTGACGCATCTTGCTTGGATAGACTCTTGGAAAGCCAAGAAAAGACGATAGAACTTGTAAAGATGATCGAATCGACGGGCGTGAAAGCAATCACGGTTCATTGCCGGTGAGTCTATTCTTGTTCCATTTCCGTATGTAGTTGCTGACTGGATGGTGTCCTTAGAACGAGGGATCAGCGCTCGTCGACTCCTGCCAATTGGGAAGCCTTTAAAGCGATCGCTGAAGCCGTCCAATCCATCCCGGTAGCTGTCAATGGTGACGTTTATTCCTGGGAAGATGTCCAGAAAGCCAAGGAGATGACAAGTACGTTTACTTTTTTATTGCCAGAGCAGTCAGTAACCTGATATCTTCTCTATTAGACGCCGATTCGGTGATGATTGCAAGAGGAGCTCGACATAATCCGTCCGCTTTTCGTAAAGAGGGTCTACTGCCTCAGGACGAGGTAATCCGAGAATATATCAAGAAAGTAAGTAGAAAGAAGCTTTTCAAGGTATAACACGAATGGTTGAAATCTGACGGTGTTCACAGTGCGTTGCTGTTGATAATATGTACCAAAATACAAAATACGTGCTGTTGACAATGATTACGGATCCGAAATTCACAAAGTCTGATGCTTACCTCAAGATACAACGAGCAAAATCGACGCTAGATATCTGGTAAGCTTTTTCATTCGCAAAATAGTACACCCGTATTGACCGTCGGTCCCGTTCTAGTAAAATCTTCGATCTTGAGTCATATTATCATAAAGTGCAAGCGATTCATGAGGAACGGCGAAGGCTGGCTGGAGAAGACAAGAAAGAAAACCAGGAGAACGTGGGACCCGGTGAAAAGCGTGGACTCAATGACAGTATTGAGCCAGACAATCAGCAGTGCAAACGCGCTAAAGTAACGGCCGTTGACCTCGAGGAAACGTCATCATGACGATAAATTGGTTCGTCGTTTCCAAGTTAATACGATCATTTGCATATACTGTAGACTATTCATTGGGCAGCCATGTCGATGCCAAAATTACCTTTATCGACTGTTAATTGATCATTAAACAAGAGTTCTGTTTGTGTAATTCAACCATGAGTAAAAGACATAGGAAGAATGACCGTCGTGAACTAGATATTATGAGAGTAGAGGTACAGTGAGCAATACGATACATAAAAAGATGTAGTTTCTTTACAGATCAGGTTTACAACCAAAATCCAACCACCATAACGATCCACTACGTCCACCATAAATGATGCCCATACTGCCCATGGCCAATCGGCTGCGCACAAAATCATAGCCATCCGACAAGTCGTCTTCGTCCCTGAAACAGGTTTCTTCATATTCCATCCAAGGACGCTCTCCGGTTTTTGACAATGCCACTAACGCAGCCGTCGTGCCGTTCAAGGCAAACAACGCAATATCGCCGTACCGGTTCACGACAGCCACCCGACCGTTGTGCACAGCCACGCTCACGACTTCCTTGGTCGTCCAGCCCAGCGGCGTGGTCCGTATTGAATTGACAAGCTGTAGTCGACTTGAAAAATCAGGCTGTTTGACGGGTAATGTGCTGGTTTGTTGTTGCTGCTGGTGGTCCTTGACGTACTGAGCCGTGCGTGCCTGGCACGCATAGCCATAATCGTTGTATGACGAGTAGCGCCGCAATCGCCGCTGCGTCGTCGACGAGGCCGGTTTGTCAGGAGCAGGACAAGACGTGCGTTTCTTCTTTGCAGCACACGATTTTCCAAGAATGGATGACAGTCGCCGCCGTGAAGAGCGGGTGGTTGCAGTCATCGGTGGACACGATGACTCGGAGGATGAACTCTTGGCCAGTGGATCGCTTGTTGTTCTGGCGCATGCACTCCATTGGAAATGGTGTATACGTCGTGCCGCAAACGGTGCCAAAACAATACTCAGTGATCCATCGTATTCCAAACTAGGCATGTTGCATGGCGGCAAACTGAACGTCGCTGTCCCTTTCGAGTGATCAAAGATATCAAACGTCTGCACCAATCCGTCCACACTGATCGTGATCACACTGTTTCCGCAGAGATACACGCTGTGTGGTTGGTTATCAAAACCCTATCAAGCGATTTAAGTTTCGTTCATGATGGGGCTAGTTTCATTCTTTTTTTTTACCCTATTGGATAAGCGGACGCCTTTCCGCCAATTCCAGATGAATACAGCAGATGGCTTGCGCCCGGATACGGCAAAGTAATCTTGATTGAGCGCCACCGAGTCAGGCACGAACCACGGATGACTGCCGCCCTTCAAAACCTGTATCGGCTCTTTATCTTGTGAACTGACATCGTAAAACATGCATTTTCTGTAACAATATAAGGTTTAGCGCTTTCGAATGTTCCCAGTTTTCCCCCTTCCCTACTTACGATCCACGCATAGCCACGACCAGAACATTCATTTCCGGTAAAACATCGACGCATTCGACAATATTCGATGTCTGTGACGTGTCACCAAAATGCCATGCCGTTTGAAGCCGAAAGCCATTTTCTCGACTGTACATGTACAGACTGACTGAATTATCCTAAATATGGCGGCTCAGACTTTGCATGATGATGCAAAACGCAGTAGACTATTTACCTCTGTCAACGTGACCAGGAAATGTTTGCGAAGCTTGACAGACAAGATACGACTATGGCCATGCTGACTGATCAGCTGGGTTCTCTGGACACATCCCATTCGCCAATTCGCCTGCGTTTGGGCCCGACAATAACGCGCCTGCCATGAACAAGGCACTTGGTCCTCCATGTTGTCTGGCAAGTCAAGATCCGGAAATCGACGACACAGGTCAAGATAACGCGTTCGCCAGATATGTGCGTCTTGAGCAAGACGTCGCCACCATCGGCATGTCTAAAACAAGTAATTTTTCATGCGTTAATTTCCGCTCTTCTTGCTCTCCCCTTTGTTGCCCCGGAGAAAAGGCCCTTTGTTTCACTCGTTGAAATAGAAAAACCAAGTGTCACTTACCAGTTGAACACGGACAAGATCTGCAAATGGAAGCATGGCGAGAATGTACAATGCGATTTCCCGCGGTAAGCAGCTAACAATGTCGCGCTGCACATGTTCCTTGTGGACTTGCTTGTCTTTCTCCTGCTCTGAATTCGTGCTGTTTCAGCTATCGGTGAGCTCAATGAAATAGGATAGAGCGGGAAGGAAAATGAACGAAACCTTTTGCTATTATTGTTACTGGTTTCCAAGTGTCCTCCTCCCAATAGGGAAAGTTTCCGAAACGGTTTTACCAGCTCTTGTACAGATTTTCGTCGTGTCATATGGATGAATAAATATAAGGTTGACGAGTTGAAAATGAGAAAGTGGGGATGGAAAAGAGAGAGAGAAAAAGAAAGAAAGGGAAAACAGAAACCTTACGTAACAGGCGCCTCTATATATACAAGAGCGAGGAAGACAGTTGGCATGTGTACATACCTCGGATCAAGCGGTTAACAAAAATGGCCTAGCAATCATCTCATGTGATGTCGTTCCCTTTCTTTTTACCCGAAAAAACCGAACTTCATCTTCTCGTAATCATTCGTAACCGCTCTTTCTATTTGGACTAGCAACCTATTAAAGAATAAAACCTGCATACAGGCTGTTCTAAACAACCTGAATAGATCCAGTGGAGCCTCCTATTTTTTTTTCTGCTTATCAATACCAAAACCAGGTTCGTGGAACAATAACAATGGCATTAAACTATGTACTACGATTCAAACGACCGCAACGTTAGCCATAGCCAGAATTGACTGCTATTGCTAAGAGTCGTCTGCGTTTTGACGTATATATCGATGCAAGCAAAGTAGGGGCATAGAGGCGGTCTTGGCTCGATCCGTTGTCTTCGCCAGCCGTGCGCTGACAGCTACAGAAAGAAACTATAGTGCGACGGAGGAAGAGTGTTTGGCGGTGGTGTGAGCTCTAGATTTACTTCCATCCATGGAGCACCGGTGACGGTTTATTTAGATCAGAAATGAATTACCTCACGCCAGGCACCAAGTGGCAGACTTGCACGTTGGATAATGGCCTTATTACAATATTGTACATAGACGCGGCATAAGGATGCCCGTTTGGACCAAAATAGTCAAACAGAGCAGGCACGTTCGATCTCTTGCAATATCGCGCACCTGTTGCTGACAATGAACCCCACAAGAGCTTTCGGGTCACTGGTGCATTCCAACGATTTGAGCTTTTCGTTCAGTGGTATATAAGAAAAGAAAGAAAGAGACGGGGAACGAGGATTTATTGCACAAAACTTCTTCAGCGTGGCAAACATGCATTGTTTCTGACAAAGTTCTCAAGAAGATCGGCCATAGACAAATATACCGTCGGGTTCATCCGCCGCGATAAGCCGTAAACTTTCAATCTCGTTCAAATTAAACACAAGGCTGATGATACGCGCGCCACGATGATAGTGATACAAGAGCAATTCGGCAAATTTCTCGGTGTGGTCCGGCAACAGATACACGACAATGACCGTCCACGTGTCCCCACGCAATATCGTGTCCGGTAAAGCCAGCAAGTCTCCCTGAATGAAACTAAGCTGCTGCCGCCGCCGCTCGCTCGCTCGTTCTCCCAATACACGCGAAGCCAGCTCATTTGACAAATCGACAAGATGATCTTGTGATTCCACGCCCACCGCACGTGCAACGCTAAACACGGCCGCCGCCGCCGTGCAGAACCGACCGTCTCCTGAGCCGAGGTCCAAAACCCGATCCTTTTCGCACACTCCCGCCATCCGCAACGCTTTCAGAACTCTTCTTGCTGACGTCGGACAGAACGGTGCTAAATTCGTCGTGTCTTCCGCATCGTCCAAGTACGCCGGAAATGGATTTGTCTCGCTCGCATCCTGTGCTTGATCCTCAGCGTCCTTGAATACTCTGAGAAACACTTGCTCTAACACTTGCTGATCACGCATAGGCACAGCTTTGCGTTAATGGCGTCGAAATTTCTGGCACCTTCATTTCTTGATCTTTGGGTGCTCTTTGTCGGGGCTTCCCTGTTTTTTTTTCCGGTTCACCAAAATGCAGCTTTTCTTTTTCAGGCGCCAAGCATATCAGTTGGCCTGCTTGATCCCCATTTCTTCCACGTTGTCGGCTCAAGACTTTTCTTTAAACCTAACTGATGCTTAATACCCAGTGTACTTGCAGGACATGCAAGTTGCCTGTTTGTAGACGGGAAAAACATTTGCCGTCCAGTAGCTGTGATTGAAATATAACCAATGGATTGCGTAAGTTGAATCAGCTGCTTTGACCGACCCTTTCAGCTTTCTCAGCATGAATTTTGATCATCATCAGCACAATGCTAAAGCGATTCTTCCGTCAGCGGACCATTGACAGATTTCATGAGCTCCGCGATGCTTTGCCTGAGCGCCCCTTGTCTTCCGAAAGCCTTGAGGGTGAAGAAAACACGCAGGACGTGTTCCGCGAGTACGAAAGGAGTTTGGTCCTTGAGTGCAATGACCTACTCGAAATTATGGATCCAGATTTTCTCGCATGGGTAATCAACACCCGTCAGCGTGTTCCTCGCGAGAAGCAACCAGAGCTGCGAGACTTGCTTTTTCTG
Source organism: Thermomucor indicae-seudaticae (assembly GCA_000787465.1). NCBI lineage: Eukaryota > Fungi > Mucoromycota > Mucoromycetes > Mucorales > Lichtheimiaceae > Thermomucor > Thermomucor indicae-seudaticae. The sequence continues at coordinate 1,149 of JSYX01000759.1, read as the reverse complement.
ATCGGCTCGCTTCCGGACAATATTCCGCATCAAAAAAGACACTTTCGAGCAATGACTGCAGCGGATAAGGGACCACTCAAACTTACAGAATGAGAGCAATAATGGGCAAGCACTCTTACGAGTCCAACTTGGTATAATCCAACCAAGATGACACAGACGTAAAAAGTACACCCCACAAGTGAACGCCTCAAGCTAATATGTATTGAATTAGTCTGTATGTAGACAGCCAGGCATCAGATCGTGAAGCCAGAGAGGCCAGCCCTTGTCATACCGATCCTGGCAGTGCGTCGATTAATACTTGCTTAAATCGTGTAAAAAAGGGGATCAACGATCTGAAGATCGCAATGAAGATTGAAAAGATAGGACAAGGTGAGCACCTTTAGAGTAAGCCGGCGGCTCTGTATTCAATGACATCTTTCCTCCAGGCCGTGCCCGATTGCGCAATCGCCCCTTGAGCACATTCTGTCAGCTTCCAAAGCCTCTAGACAAAGTCGTTGTGAAAGACGCGGCCTATCATAAATTGAATCAAGAAGTTGAGGATGGTCCCGCGTCTGTCGATGCTGCCTTCTCGCGAGCAACGCATTCATGGAGTTGCGCTGAAAAACTTGTTGAATGTGTGCTCCTAGGAGAAAGGAGTTTCGATGCTTTTCTCCAAATGACCCTGACATCGACGATTGTGCGCGACCCATGAAAAGGAAATACGAGCGCTTGGCGAAAGCTCACTTGATCGACAGAAATGAGTCCGGAAGCTCGTGGAAGGAGATGGTCATAAGATGGGGGAAGCTTGGAGGTCCTGGCCATGGGTGGTTATTGCGGAGAGATCAGCGATAAGCATTCTTGGACTCTCTCCGCCTTGCCCGATCCCATCGCACAGCTAATTACCGAGACCTTGTTTTCAATTTTCGTTGCTCTGCAACCTATGGAGTCTATTGCGTCCTGAGGGATTACAGCAAGTGGGCTTCGGGAAAGCCATGGTCATACGAAAGCAAGCGTTTTGCAGTTGGGAGTATGCCATCCCATTGCAGTTGACAAACATCCCCATACGATGGAACAAAAAGGCCAGTATCGCAAGCTTGATTCTGTCCGAGGCTACAAAAGGAACGTACAGTATCGAAGATCAACAGAAAGTGTTGTATCCAAGCGTACTTT
>JSYX01000757.1:0-13651 GCA_000787465.1 Thermomucor indicae-seudaticae | reverse complement strand
GATCTTTGGCAGGACGGGATCGATCAACGTATTTTCTATTCGGCAGCACATGGTTTGATTTTGGCTCATAACTAAGACAGCATTACCAGATTTCCCTTACATCAAGATAGCGGCCCCTCTATCGTCAATGCTGCACTGAATTCTGCCACAAATCGCTTTGATGTGACAAATGACAACAGACTCCGAAAGGAAAGGACACGTTCAAAGTTCGATTTTTCGAATACATTTTACGATCAGTCTACAGCGTGGACTTTAGATAGTCAGTATGGCTGGGATTCTGCGCCAGCATACGATCAGACAGCCTGGGGCGATTCGTTCGAACCAGAAGTGCGCCATAAAGCCCGCTTCAGCCATAAGGATAATGAGGAGGGACCTACGTTTCGACTAAACTTCGAAATACCGGATAAGCCCATTTTTTCTGAGGTTGTGGATTACGCAAGTATCAGAGATCGACCGATAGTCCCAACGGCAGAAGATATATTTGAAAATAGTGTAGATGATTTTTTGGAGGAGGAAGCATCAGAGCGAAAACGTTTACAACCGCTACCGAACGTGCCGATTAATCGTGTGAAGGGGGCGTATGGTAACGTCGAGCAGTACCTTTATACACACTTTGAGTTGATGCGTCGAGACTGCTTAATCCCATTGCAGGAAGCTGTCAGATCGTACCGTCGATCTTTGGCAAGTGGTAAAGACTCTTCTGTCGCTGCTGCTATGGGTGAAGAGCCAGTGTCCTCGAGGGATTTCCGTTTATACGAGCAGGTAGGGACATCCAAGCTAGCCATTAGAGGCAACCAAAGACGCGAATGTATCTTCTTTATCTGTTTCTTTAATATAGGTTGGGCTCAATGCCTTAGTCTTTGGGCCAAGGAAAGTGTTTTATCGTATCACGTTTCGATTACCTTATTATGTCAGGGTGAAATGGGAGCAATCGAAACGTCTATTGGAAGGGACATTGGTTCTACTTTCGAAAGACGACTTCAAATCCGATCTTAAAATTGCAACTGTCACGCAGCGCGGAGAAGTTCCAATGAAAGGCTCTAATCGGTTTGAGTACATGATTGACGTGTATTTGGAGCGTGATAACGAGGGAATGCCTCTCGGTTTCGGTGACCCATGTTTAATGGAAAAGGACAAATACGTTATGGTTTGTATCTCCTTCGAAATATTAGTCGCAACAACTGTAATCTCATGATTGCATATAGATAGAGGCCACCAGTGGTTATTTTGAAGGTAACTCCAGCTATCCAGATGTAACTGTAACTAGTCAATTCATGCGCAACTCATCTAGCATATCGGCACATTCTGTCTGTCTTCCAAAGCGTGACGCCGTCGGACCTCCCATTTGCTAAATATCTTGTTAATATATCCAAGGACGTACGGCTTCCACATTATGCTGCGCAAAAGCGCTACTATGACATATCTTTGTACCGGGGAGGAAGAGGGTCCAAAGCTTCCAAGATGGTAGATATCACGGACGCATGGCCCACTTATGAAATAGGAATGGATAAGACGCAGATGGATGCCTTAAAAACAATATTGTCGAATAACATTGCGATCGTTCAAGGTTCGTAAGTCTATTCTCAATTAATCGGATCCGTATCAACTGTTACTGCATTTCGGGTAGGCCCTCCTGGTACTGGTAAAACTTTCGTTGGTACATACGCGATGCGTGTTCTACTTAACACCTTCCCGGATTCTTCTGCGCCTATTATCTGTATATGTCAAACGAATCACGGTACGTATTGGTTATGCAATCTTTTGTGTTGCGCTTAATTCACTTCGTCTGTTTAGCATTGGATCAGTTTCTGGAGCACATTCTAGATTTTGACGACAGGATTGTTCGTATCGGAAGTCGCTCAAAATCCGACCTGTTGAAAGATCACCTTTTGTACGAACTCCGCAAACAAGCCGAATCTGTTCGAGGGATAGGGAGACTCTTCAGAAAGCGGGAAGAAATTAAAGAGCATATTCAGGAGATCATCACAGAGATGTATGAAGAACCCTGTGTATCGCTAGATTTCCTGAAGAAAATCAATGCTCTTACTCCACGGCAGCTTGACAGCTTAAAGCGCCTTGGGGAGTGCGAAGAAAAGAGACAAATCTCTGAGGCGGCCAAAAAGCTTGAAGACGATGATGACGATGAATGGGTTATCAGCTCCGACACTTCGCGGGCAATCCGAGCGCCTTCACCACCCCCAAAAGATCGATCAAAGAAGAAAGGAAACGACCGCAAGAGCCGCAAAGAACCAAACGACCGGGCGGAAGGCAATCCGAATCTGAAAACGGAAGACAAGAAGGAGACGATAAACCCTGTGGAAGTGTGGCTTAAAGATGCCATAGAATACGTCGATAGTTCAGGCGTCATGTACAACTTCGCCGAAGAGATGAAGGAAGATCTGTTAGAACAGCAAAAAGGACTTGTCTTCGAAGAAGATTTCAATGAAGACGAGTTCATTGACGAGGACGAGGTGCAAGAATTTAAGCTCAATTACACTGACGAGCCTGATCTTCGAGGCAACAAGAACCAGTTTATCAATATTGGTGAAGCATACAAAAAGCAATCTAGCAAAGCACCGAAAATAGAGACTTTGTGGGGACGTGTCGTGGAAGGCCGCGACAATATGGACAATCAACGGAAGATTGTCAACTACAAGAAGATACAGTCAGCCAGAACATTCGATACTCAAAAGTTCAATTTCTTTGAAGAAACTGTAGACGAGTCGGCACTGGAGCCTCAACATTACGTGTTGGAGCGCTGGATGAAGGAAGAACCCGATATAACTCTATGGCCTTTGCCTGTGCGGCTCAAAGCTCATAAACGGTGGGTTGAGCAAAGGAATAAAGAACTGGCTGCAGCCGTGCGACAGCTCATGGCGCGTTACGAGGATGTCTCGCGAGAGATTCAAATGCTAAACGTACAACGTGATGCTGCAATTTGTCGCAAGCACCGGGTGGTTGGTATGACCAGCACAGCTGCAGTAAGTTCTATTTGTTCTTTCATTATGCTTGCTGATCACCAATCATGTGAACGTTAGGCGAAATATCACGATCTCCTGGACACTATTAACCCGCGGATAATGGTGGTGGAGGAAGCAGCTGAGATGCTTGAATCTCACATAATTTCGGCGATGACCCAATCGCTGCAACATCTAGTATTAATCGGGTACGTTATCAAATATCAGCTACAATAATGGCGTGCCCACAAACTGACAACCCTATCTAGTGATCATCAGCAATTGCGACCACAAACCTCAGTCCATACTTTAGCGGAGAGACATTATTTGAATGTCTCGTTGTTTGAAAGATTGGTCATGAATGACCTGCCTTATACGAGACTATCTCATCAGAGGCGTATGCGCCCGGAAATTCGCATGCTGATTAACCCGATCTACAGTGATCCACCTCTTGAAGATCATCCTGACGTTTTCAAGTATCCTCCTGTGCGTGGCATGGAGGAGTCACTGTTCTTTTTGAGTCATAATGAGCCTGAAACTCACATGGCCGATTCCGCTTCCAAGTGCAATGAACATGAAGCGGCTATGGCAGCGAAATTATCGACTTACCTTCTCCTGCAAGGCTATTCACCAGACGAGATAACTATCATTACTATGTACGGCGGCCAACGCGCTTTAATCAAACGCAAATTGCGGGAAGAAAGAAGACCGGACCTCGACCCCAGCTGTATTCTTGTGAGTAGTGTAGACGGTTACCAGGGTGAAGAAAACAAGATTATCATTCTTTCCTTGGTGCGCAGTAACTCCTCTGGTTCTATTGGTTTTCTGAAAGTCGCAAATCGAGTCTGTGTCAGCTTGTCCCGTGCTCAGCACGTAGGTCAATTTTTATAGACTCAACGTTATTATGCTTAAAATGCTAAAAATATTTAACATGTAGGGCATGTACATCCTGGGAAATGCAAGTCTTCTTTGCCAACAAAGTGATTTGTGGAACGAGATCGTATCTAATCTCGAAGACCATGCAAGTAACAAAATCGGTGTGCGCTTGAAGTTACGGTGCACTAGGCATAATCAGATCACTGAAGTGCAGTGGCCTGTCGACTTTGCTACAATTCCAGAAGGGGGTTGTACCAGACCGTGTGGCGAGTTATTGAGCTGCGGGCATAGAGTACGTTTTATGATAGTCTCAAAATGACATGAAATCACTAAGCTTAGTATTATGTAGTGTGGGTTGCCATGCCACCCCTATGATCACGATGAAGTTCATTGCCAGGAGCCTTGCCGACAAATCATGGAAGGCTGTGGGCATCAATGCACAAGACGTTGTTGGGAGAATTGTGGTTCTTGCCTAAAAACAATCAGCTTACGGTTGCCATGCTCGCATGAAGTTGAAGGCGAATGTGGAAGGCTTCGCCGCGCAATGGCAAATCCTGCAGGGATCAGATGCCCTACTTGCTATAAAGTTTAGCAGATAAGCGTTGATGGGTTCCCTTAAAGGTCCATGAGTGAATACCCTTTCTTTCCAGTAAAGGCGGGACAGATTTATGTACAAGTGAAGTTAAATGATACACAAAAAATACGGTTATCATCAAAGCGAATGGCCATCGTTAGTTAATGTACATTTGGGTTATCGTTTTCACTACTGTTCATGGGTTGCTTATCGGGAATTAACTTGCTAAACCAGAGTTTACTGCGCTCTTTAGATTCTTCGATTATTCGCCGCGCTCGTTTGATGCGTGCATCAATGGCTGAGGTATCAAGAGGTACACGACGTTTACGGCCGTCGATTTCGAGTACATGCAATTTGCGAGTTAAAGGTGACTCTTCCGGCCTCACCCTGGAAGTTTTAGCAACTTGTCGCAGTTGTTCCTGTACGCTTTCTATACGTTTGAATATTTCATTGAAGTTTGTCGCGTCCATAACAGAGTTCCGGTCGTTTAAACCCTTGGCGACGTCCCTGACACTGGAAATATATACGTCGTAGTTTCCGGCGGCTGTTGACGATGCAGACCTTGGATAGTCAGTGGATGGTTCGCTCCGAAAATCAGAAATGGCACTCATTTTCTCTGTGTATAGGGATCTTCCAGCAACTGCTTGCTTATTTTGAAGCGTGTCGTTATGCAGTGAATTTTGGTCATCATTGTGTGTCTCTTCGTCGACAGATGCAACTGGTTTGATTTTCTGGTGCTTATCCGCGGAATTAGTAGCTTTGACTGTCTGATTTTGACCTGAAGAGTTTCTGACAAAGCTATCGACTTCCCTTGTTTCAGTTGATCGTGAATTTGGAGATGCTTTCTCGGGACACGTGCTGATCACTTGTGATGGTTCCTGCGCCTGAACGGAATCTTGCATGCGACCGTGATTATTCGTTTCTTCAGTATGTAGTTGTTGCGAATCGAGACGTGTTGTAATAACGCTCGCGAGCGACAGTGTATTAATAGGTTCTTGACGCGAATCGTCACGGACAAAGCGACCCTTTCGGGTATCGATAGTTTGAGGGTGATCTGATTTTGTCTCTGCGCTGCGCAACTTGCTGCTTTCACTTAGGTTGTCCCAGAACGAACGAAGCTTTTCAACGGATTTGTCCTGAATATCATTATTCTCGATGCTTTTATCAAACGATGCGTTGATTTCAGGATTATGCGAAGAACTGCTGGAAGCTTGATTCTGAGTTATGGTGGTGGTTTCAGGGGTTGCTTGAGGGCGTGATGAAAGTGTCTGTGTTGCAGATGATCTTTTTGATAGAAAGAGCCCCTTAGATTTCAGTTCAGAGACCAAATCCCTTCTAAGAACCGTCTGACTCTGCTTAAGCTTGTCTACACGGACTGATTTGTTGGCGGACGCAACAGTCGGCCGCAAAAGTCGCGACAAAGCGCTCTCACGTTTCGTAGCTGACGCTGTTCTGTTTTCTTCGCGTTTCCCGAGTTTTGCTTCAGAAGACGCAGATTCATTTGTTTTTTCATGCGAAGAACTTGTATCTGACAATGTATTTATCTGGTGCTCCTTAGTTTGTGTTGATGACAGATTTTGATTTGATGATGTGCCAGGAACGGGTGCCTTAGCCGAATCCGCTGAAAAGCCTAGAGTTTGGTTCTTAGTGGCCGCAAGAGCACTAAATATGTCTCGTCGTTTTGGAGGATTGGCTGCAGCAGGAGTTGTTGGATGGTCCCTGCTAACTAAAGACGGCTTGTTTTTTTCTGTCATTACCATATATGAAGATGAGTGAAATAGCGGCGACTGCTTATTTGTGAATAGAATACAAATTATGCTCTACCTTCAATACTTGTACCGCGTTGACGGTTGACGATGCTTCTGGTTGATTCTGACCGGCTCCATCTTGATGCAACCGATGGTCTTACGCTTTCCACATTGTTCGCACTTTCTCCAGTTTCTGCGACATGTCCGTGGCTAGGTTTTCTTGTTTTCAGAGCTATGGAATCAGCCTTTGGCCCTGGAGATTTATCTGCATTACGGTTACGACCAGCAATTGATCAGACACACGGTAATATGCTACCAAACCAAGCATCAATCCGCTCTTGCTCATCGTCAGGTTTCGTGAAATCCCAGTACTTGGGTGCTTCAAATTCCCATTGGGAATCTTCAGCTGATACCATTGCGCAGGGAGAAACACGAGACAGGAAGCCAGGCATTGTGTCGGAGTATCGTCTCAATCGTCTTGCTGTCTAGCATACTGGCACAGGGACGCGCGTCTTAGTAATGTCATATATGCCCATCTAGAATACCGGGTTGGATATCGAGTTGCATTAAACACACTGTCGCTATACAAGAAGCATATTGTCTCCGTGAATGTGCTTAACGGCTGACGGTCTATGTCCAAGGGCGCGTCTCGATAAACATATAAGTATGCCTGTCCATCATACCAACAAATCGCGCATAGCTTGCATATAAAAGATATTTTCGTATCACAGGCGCGATTGTTTGCTCTCTGATAGCATCGACAAGAACGTCGCGCTGTTTCACAAAATAAAACCAGCCCTTGTTGTCACGGACAACATTCGGTGAAAGACAAAGCTGATGCTTTAACAAACCTTTACCTCATGTTTATCATCTACCCGTCCATTTATGCGACGATTGATTTCGTGGGAATGCCATGTATTCAAGCAGGCTTGCTCATAAAATATCGCGAGCTCCAACTGATGCGGTATGACATTCTCTTATTCAAAAGGAGACTGGGAACTTTAGAATCTGTTGTTAGTTACTCAAACTCTCATTCAAAAGAGAGGCTAGGAACTATAGTTTGCTGTCAGTTACTCAGAATTTGTTGTCAGTTACTCGAAATTTTGCGTTACAAAGAAAGCCGGACAGAGTAAACAATGATCAAGGATTGTTGTCAATCGCCCTTAAGATACAGAGAGTATAAAAGTAGATGAGTTCCGTAATGAAACCCAAACCCACTTCTCTCTTTGCATAAGCTCTGATGTCTAGTTGCATGTCTACAAGCTCGAAGGCTAAGCCTGAAGATTATGTGCGTCTTTCACCGGACGTTGTTTGGCGAAAATCAATCAACCACGGAACTAGCGTCGTGTTTAACTTCTTCGACTATGTCCGTACCATGGACGAAGCCTGCGTACATTTACGAGGTTTCTATGGTGCCGAAAACGTTGTTGCCGCAAGGCGCATCTTTGTTCCTGATTACCCGGATTTCTTATTTGTGGAAATTGCTTTCAGATCGCCCGAGATTTGCCAGCAAGCCCAGCAAATCGGAATAGACATAAAGCTACGCCAAACTCGTGACGATCGGACAGAAAGCGTGCACTTGCAAGCGACCGCAACGCTGGACCCAGAACAGGAGTACACAGCTATCGAAATCTTTAATCTTCCTTTAGAATCTCCAGCCGAAGCTATTCTCAAAGTAGAGGAAGCCCTCAGGATTCATTTTACGCTTCCGATTTGTATCAAAGCAATTCATCCACACCGGCAAGCTGCGACTGGTCTTTTTCAAGGCCGAATTGCTGTCTTGGTTGAAGGCAAAAAATCGGTCATCGGACGACGCTTATACGTTCCTGGATATGGGTCATTTTTCCCCGTCGCATTTTAATGCAATACACATGTATTGCTTAAACTGCCATGCCGCAGACAGGCACGATTCCAAAGATTGTCCATATCTGTAAATTTCAAAAAATAGACTTAACTCCCTGTCAATCGCATTCTCCACCTTATGAGTCTGGCTAAACCGGAGTTTATTCTGCCGATTCAGTCGCGAAGGCATGACGCGGAGTAACTGGGAAGCAGGGAAGAACCCTTCTGGCAAGAGCACGTAAGGTAGGCCACCGCGAGAACACTTGCAGTACGTGACGCTTGTGCAAGACAAGGCTTTTTGTTGGGGGTCGGAACTAGAAGTGGCTACTATTATATTCTGTCCATTATATTGCATGTGCACTTACCATTATAAATCAGTGACGTCCCTGCTTGGCTTTGAATTGCAAGTGCCACTCCTTGATCAAATCACTTAGCACCCTTTCCCAGTTGACTGCCAGAATTGCTTTTCTTGTTGCGCTGCTTGCAACTATTTAGCACCCGTTTCTTCCGTTTGGCCTTTGGGGACCCGATTTTCAAAACTATTTTATCATAATCGATAACATCCTGTGATGTGATTACAGATTAGACAAGTTACAACTAATCCCATGACCCTACTTACAAGACCGTTGTCTGCTTCGACTGAAGAAGATTCTTGCAAACGACTCGTTGTCCTCGTTTACAGAAGTGTCGACGACTGTCGATCTCTTGTAGTACGTTCCTAACTCTGGAAAGCACCAAGTCTTCGTCGCTATCGGTTAAACGGAGGAACTGCCGGCGAGCTCTCTTTTCTGCTTCTGTGAAGACAAATTCAGTTCCATCCGTAAATTCTGTTCTGCTCTCATACACAATAAGAGCGAAATAGGCGAAATGCTACTCGAGGCCGAAAGAAAGGAAAAGGTCCGAAATGTGCCCAACTTGTTCGAGGGCAGCGCTCATTTTTGCGACCAACATGGTGAATTGCCAGTCAAGGTACCCCCTTTGAAAGCTTTATGGAGGAGCTTTCCGAATTTTCTGACTGCTGCATTATCTCGGGTCTTACGTATCTTTCACGTTCGCTCCTTTTCTGCGTTCCTTCTGTAGTATGCTCTCTTGGGTCGTTTTTCTTCCGGACTGTGTTGGCGTCTCGGACCACGGCCACGCTTCCGAGGGATCGGGATAGTGTGCTGAGTCTGTTGTTGCTCGTTAAGGTCCTGTCACGAAGACAGCACCAGGAGACGATCGAGACACTTGAGCTTGTCCTTTTCATTTTCTTTAATACTAGCGCAGTGAACGCCTGTAGCGACCAAAAAGCGTGCCTTGATAGGCATGTCTGCATACCATGTGCGTACTGGATCACCGGGTGGAGCGGATCCGCCGCGGCGGAAAGGTGGCCGCCCTGGGACTGGAGGAGGAGGCGGCATACGAGGCAGTGATTTTACAGGCAAAAGAGGTCTATGCGTTTGGTAAATGTTCAGAACATGACCATATTGTAACACTGTGAGCAGCAGTCGTCACAGATAGTAGCAGAGATGGCTCGACGGTGTTTACTTACTGCTTGGTGGTTGACATAGCACATGAAGAAATGGTTTATTGGAAACGCTTGGCAGATGAGTTTTCGCTGCTTCGAAAGGGAAGAAAGAGGGAACACATGAATCTCCGCATCAACAACGAGTGTCCTTTTTTATTATAGCAGCATGGAAGCGTACACAATTTTGAAGCTGTGATTTACAGCAACTCATGCTGATCGAATCGTCGGACGTTGCTATGTTCACATTGCATGCATGGCCCTGGCACCCGACCCTGACAGCAAACATTGGAACAGCAACAGAAAAGCGCCCAAAGATGGACGGCGGCCAGTGCTTAAGTCACCAACTGTGATAGAAAACAAGGATCCCTCAACGGCCTCCATTGAGTTATGATGCTCCATGAAAAGTTGGGATTACCGTAAAAAGTTCGCAGCATAGATCATCGTTCCGTTATGTACGCGTCTCGCATTAAGAAACGAGCTCCGCTATACTAGCTATAACTCCTGTGTACGCATGTATATGAAGTTCTTTAACATTACTTCCCGATACTCGCAAGAACTAACATGGACGGCAAGCGACACGGTATGCTTTGATGTCACAGCGTATAGGGCTCCTCTAGGCACGACTTTCATGTCTACCGTAATCAACTATCTAGATCACACTGAAACATAGTCATAAGATGGAACACTGTCATGAATGTTCATAGTACACAGGAAAGCGCGCTCTTGCAAAGCAGTCGACCGTAAGTACAGGTGCATACCATAGCTGTCTGCAGCGCATAGGGTTTTTATATCACAGCCCAAATATGTTTCAATTTCACCATAGATCCTTGCTGAAGCATGCCGCGGGTTTCACTTTAACTTCGCCGAGGAGGGCGCAAGAAGTTGATCACGAAAAACTATTTCCTCAAAATTCAGTAACTACGTGGGCTACCTTTTTGGTGAAATCATGTTGCAGGCCTACCATTAAAAAGGATGACAAAAGCTGTGCGTACCGTACAGATAGTTTCCTTGCGTTGTAGCGAGGATAGTTAAGCATCTCCTGGTGTCTTTCGCGGAAAGGCTTCTCATTGCAAAGATGCAGAAAATCTTAGAGGTCCCAAGCACATCTTGTATAGGTTTGTGGTGTTCTGAACATTCAGACAAGGCAAATAAATGAAGAGGTCATCATCTTTCAAATGTATTTACGCGTGGGAGGATAATGGGAAGACCACCGCTCGAAAGTATAAGGCATGTTATTCTACGGTTTAACATTTTTTTAACATCAAGAGGAAGAGGAAAGAAAACATCATACAGGTTACGAAAAAAGCCAGCGTCATAAATATTATCCACTTCATCCAGACTCGTTACTTTGCGTTGTTCCTTTTCTTTAGCGTCTTTGCGCTTCTTGGCAGATCCACTACTGACATTGCTGGAACCGTCGTCTTCCTCGATTAACCGTAGTTCTCCTCGGTCAATGGCTTCCTCAACGAGCTCCCATTTGAAGGCTTCATTGAGTGTCACTCCGCGTCCAGTTAAATAAAGTCTGATTTAGAGGAATGCGTTTAATGATATGAGAAAACAAAGCTATACCTTTTACTGCTTACTGGTAGACAAGAAATAGGAAGACGACGATAGAAACGACTGAAGCGAGTATGCCAATTGATCCAATAATCCGATCATTCTGCAGGATATGCTGAATAATACACGTCATTGTCAGCACTCATATATATATATATATATATATATACATATATATATATATATTCCAAAGCCATGCTTCGCAGGATTTACCAAAAGAGCCTCGCGGGAAGTCAACGGCTGCTTTGCCCCGGTGTCACGGTCAATCATGTACGCTTTATCCAAGCCCCATTCAATAATCATCCCGCGGTATATCTATAAGCATAGATACGCGCCGTATGCACAAAACTGGGTCAAGACGAAAAGAAACAAAAAGAAATAACGGTGATTGTTGACGCCCACGCAACGATTTATCCAGGCACAGTGATGGTCCATACGGCTGATGCATGCACTGCACATAGAGCAATGCTTTGAACGTGCCAGTCTGGATGTGTCCCTCAAATTGAGATAACGATGATCAAGCTTGACACGCTCCATTATGACTTACTTTTGCAATTTGCATGTTTGGCACTCTCTGGGTTCATACAGCAGACCATTGTATTTAAAGTGATCGAGGTATAGCTGCAGATTATCTTTTAATGATGCCTGGATGAGCAGAACAAGCGACGTAATAGGATGCATAAAGTGAAATGATCTGTATTGGGATGATGAATACACTACATGAATCACGCGGATTGGCAAATAGTGGACGTTCCTGAAGAAGTACTTTGGCTTACCGATGGATCTCGTGCAGATAGATGCATGGTATAGGTGGCAATGCATACACTACGGCGAGAAATCTCAGAAACGATCGCATATATATCGCATATCTGAAAGCGGAAATATCGCATATTCGGGCCAAAAAAGTGATAAATATGCGATGGCTTGTGTAACACCTCATACTGTGGTTGTCTGTAACTGCGCTTAAGCTGAGGTTACACTCCCTGAAAGTTGTGCTTAAACTCAGGTTACATAGAACATGGCTACGTGTAACGTACATTTTTTTCGCATTCAATACTGTTGTACGGATCCACATTCAAGGACGTTCAATTGGCTCATACGTAGACAGATTTAAAGCATTTATTCAAAATGACAGTTTTATTTAGACGTTATAATATGGAGTCAAGACTATCTGATGTTCAACCATCGCTTTATTTCGTCTAAATTTTGTAGCTAAACTACAACGGCGCATCAGCGCAAAAGCATGCCTAATGCCCTCCTCTGCGCTTCCTACATGAGGATAAACGAATTATTACGCGGGCAAAGAGGACGAATAGTTAACCATATTGCACTTACCGGCTGTCATTCCCGTCCGGAAGGCCTGACGAGGGGCTATGCAGAACACTCTACGTTAATTCGGTAACTCTGGCGATGATACCAACTGAAACATTACCTGCTGCCTTCGCCGTTCAAGCGCCCCAGGATGTCACTAACGTAAAGTTAAAGTTAGCCGAGTGCGCAAATACTTGAATAAATCAATACGTACCTGATTTCGATGTCGAAATCCCAGTCGACGTCGTCCGAGACGGCGGCTTGTCCATCCTGAGGCTCGGTCGAAGTGCCACTACAAGACATCAAAGTTAAAGCATACTCTGGATATCAACAGCAGCGCGTTGTAATTTGGATCCAGCGCCAGCAGACTCTGTTCGATAATTTACAGATCGCCGCTGGCCTGACCATCATCTTCGGTGGGAGCTGAAGTGGAAGCAGTGGGAGCACGCGAGAGGGCACCGACAGGCAAGACATCGCTAGAACAGCGATTAATACAACTTTCTTAGCCGCCTTTACATTGAATACACCTGGTGCTGCTCTTCTTGCTTTGCGAATTGTGACCGAAGATACAGGGCCTGCTCGCACGCCCAAACAGCTTTACCGAGATCGAGACTATATTTCTCCCCAGCTGCGACCTGGGCCTTGACCACCTTGGTACGTTCCTCGTCAAGGACCTTATTCCAGGACGGGTTTTGCCAAGCCGCCTAGTCGTTGGGGTTTTCTCTGAGCAAGCGTGCTGTCACCTCTGCGGTAAGAGTGCTCATGGTGCGCTTGGGCAGGTCCTGAAAAATGACACTTGGTTGGCCAGGCACAGCGGCAGGGGAACCATCATCCCGCACGAGCTGAGGCAACACCGCCTCGATGTGCTGGGCGGTGATCCTGCGGAGCGTGATGCCCACCGGAGGCGGAATATTGGTCACCTAATTGAGTACATGTGCATGGGTAAAACCTGGAAGTATACCAATACAGAAAGAGTAATTACCTGTTGCATGACGGGGACAGCCTGCTGCTGCTTTAGCTCTCTAATCTCGGCTCGCGCTTGGGCTAGTTCTTGACGCGCTTGCTCGAGGTCCCGGCGCAACAGCGAAACCTCAGCAGGAAGGCCAGCAAGCTCCTCAACTTTCTCATTGAGCCGCTTAACCTCGGCAGGCAAGGCGGCCAACGCGTCAATCTTGCTCGTCAAAACGTTCAAGTCGTTAGGCAGGTCAGTAAGCGTGGAGAGCTTTTCGACGATGAGCTTCAATACATCAGCGGCATTCATGGTTGACACAGTAATCAA
>JSYX01000756.1:0-14229 GCA_000787465.1 Thermomucor indicae-seudaticae | reverse complement strand
AATAACTTTTTGCGTCCTCTGTTGGTAGTGTTTGCGTCAACTTCAAGTGAAATTTGGCGCAAATTTCACTTGAAGTTGATGCAAACAATACCAACCGAGGACGCAAAAAGTTATTCAAAAACCAATATTTATTCTTCCATCCGCTGTTTTAAAGTATAAGGATCATAACCATGTACATTCAGGTCATTTCGTGTCTCCTCAGGGTCATCCAACGTTTGCTCTAGATAAAATTCCTGATGAATCAAGTTAGACAAGAGTAGTTCGATTCGGGCACAAGTACAGAAGACTTACCAGAAAGCCTTCTTTAGTCAGCCAACCTTTGGCATTACTGCCAAATCGTTGACCCATTTGTCGGAGGAACTGTGGTGGAGGATGAGATCCGTTTGTCGTGAAAATAAATTGATCCAGTTCCTCTGGCCGCAGTGCATCGTCATTGTCTTTATCAAACTTTTTAAAGATCTCTACCAGCACTTCGGTCAATGGCGCTGATAAAGAATCGTGCGTTAACAACGGAGGCGCGTCATCGCCGTCCCCTTTGTATCCAGTCAAAATCCGCCGAATTTCGGCCTCTAGTTCTGTAATCAAGTTAATTTCATCCTCTCTTTGGAGCGTGCTTCGCACGTGTATTACCATCAATGGCATCAAATTCAGGATCGACTGCACGACCCATTTGTAATGGTACCAGAGCTTCTTCGAGTTTGTTTAAGACGTACAGAATAAAGCCTAAAATATAGTAACAGCCAGCGTGTCCGGGGAATACATCTGCGCATCCTTTAATTAACTAAACCCGCAAAACATATAAGCCCTGCTTTACCTAGTATCCGCAACATTTTCGAAGCCACATGGGCCAGCACGGCTACGTTTTGATCATTCTGAAAGGTCTTGAGGTTTGCATGTGCATCCGCGTATTCGTTTTCTGCTTGACTCAGTAGTGCTTCGTCGTTTTCAGCTTGTATAGAACTGTTCTTTTGGAGGTAGTAGGTGCGCCACTGAGTCGGTAGCGTAGAAAACTTTTGCACAACGTCAGCGTCAAGCTCCAGGCCTGTCGCGGACGTGACAATGCTGTACAATTGGAACAGATCGCCAAAATCGTAGATCGTTTTACTTTACATACTGATTAAGCGGGCTGAGGACGGTGTTTGGTAGGTCTAACAGTTTTACCTCTTCCATATCTCGTCCGTCGTTAATAATTGATAGAGTGACTTTGAAGCTAGTGAAAGAGCGAGAATGTCCTCTGGATTCAGGTACAAGCAAAGTCGCTGAATGACAAGGCTAGGAAGATCGTTAATCGTAACCATTGAGGTAGTTCGTGCCTGAGCATCATTTTTTTTTCTGAACAAGCCAAAAATTTTGGACTGGGTATGAATTCAAGGCTTTTATGCTGCAGGCGCATAGACGGAGCCACATAAGAGACACTCTCCAAGCATGATATCCTAATTTTAAGGGTATCCATGGAGAGGTTTAGCGTGGCAGGCATAGAGTAGAACGTGTATATTAACAACAGTTCACAGTGTCTTTGAAATGGATGTCCTAAAGTTCTATGCGTCTGCTTAGAGCAACTCCTAGGCTTGATCGAAAGTGGAGTATCAGTCAAATCAAAACTCCAATGCTATTATCATAGACTGGCATTATCGGTTGAAACTTTGCCTCGAAAAGTGGATTCACCAGAATACCGGTATATGTTTGTAGTTGATTTGTGTCTTTCTTATTGCGAAGGTTAACCTCAGAGGTGCATATATCTCTGAGTACAAGGCCGTACATCAATCTGCTAATAGGTCATTACCCATATCCCACTGGCATTAACGTTTCTTGTGGAAAGGATCACTTATCGGCTAGCTTTGGGGAAGCCTTTTTCTGCCGCATTGCATGCCGCTCTTGGCATGAACTTTTCCTAGGCACGTCGCAAACTATACTCAGAGTCCTCTTTCGGTTTAAGGACATATAACTTTGGAGATAGTCTCCAGCAATTAAAACCGAACATGGGTGAACACGGTAAAAGACGTTTTCTTGTCTAACCTGTAATTGAGAGAATGATAGAAGACAAGCTAATTAATGTGAACCAGTTTGTTTCTGAACGCACACGTCAGAGACGTTCCCATGCTGTAGCTGCTTTGACTCTTGGGTGCAACCCCGCAAAAAGTCACCAATAAGTGATGGTATTTCATTACTAACCGGGTTAGCGATGACTGACTTGGAGTTTGGCGAAATTCGGAACATCCCGTATAGTCACCAAACAGTAATAAGCACAGTAAAAGTACAGGATAGAAGAACAATGCTAATCCCGGCCTTTCTGCCACTACGCTACACATACCTCGTCTTTTTTTTCTTATACACTGAAGAACCCTCTTCTTGTTCCATGGTAAACAAGACGCCTCAATTATTTGCTTCTGCGTCATATGCCAGCCTTGCTTCACAGGCAACACTCACCGAAGAGGTAGCAGAGGTAGCGGACGAAGGTCGAGAAGGAGGGATAGCTCAGGAAAATTGGTGCAAACCCAAGCAACATTCGCCACGATCACTCTCTGATTCGTACTCTCATATAATAACACCCCGCATACCAAAGCTTCTGCGTAGCAATTCTGCGCTCGTATCGAGTAGCTCGCTTCACGCACGAGACTTTTTATCGTCCGGTAATATCTGCGAGAAGCTAGAATCGAAATCGACTACGCCACAGAACCTACTTGAAGAAAAAGAGTGTACGGCGACGGTCATCGACTTAGGCAAGGAGCGCGGGCATAAAAAGCATTGCTGCTTGAATGAAGCCTAAACTTGGATTGCTTGTATGGCAATAGAACTCAATGACCATCGCGCGCGGTTGGAAGGATGCACTCCACCAGGAGCGCCGAAAGCACTAGTAGACGGGTATTCGTCGTTGCAACAAAAGAAGGAAAGCATTATCATTCTGCTCGGCAAGTGTCTTCTAACCAGTGGCTGCCCTTGCCACCGCACCGTACGTCACTTAGACAACTTTTGTCTTCATCAAGTTAATATATTTTAGTTTTGTATAGGAAGAAATTTTGAGACACGCGTCGAATATGTTCAACGTGCGAGCCGCCATCTCGCTCTTACCAGACTCTCTGTTTGTTACCTTTTTAAGAAACGACGACGGCGGGGGCTCATATACGCTGATGCTCAAGGCTGCACAGACACTGGATATGGGAAAAGTCGGGCTCGTTCAGCAGGTGATGAGCGAATGCTTCAGACGTCAGGACGAGGATGGTCTCGCCAAGGCACAACGGAGGCTTCAAGAGACGCTGCTAGCGCCACCGACGTGGGGCAATACGGGGATGTGTATCGCGTTCTTTGCCAGCAGTTTTTCGGCGTCTCTTGTGCTGTTCAATGGTTCCTGGGTTGACGGTGGATTCAGCGGGTTGCTGGGTCTTGCGGTCGCGGTGCTTTATATCCTCAGCAGCCATTTCCCCGTCATCTATGCGCCCGTATTTGAAATCTTTTCGTGCGTCCTTGTTGCTGTGCTTGCTCGTGCACTGCAAAGCTATTGTTGTTTCATCAATGTCACCATCTCTGCGATTCTTATCTTGCTTCCTGGATACAGCATGACGATGGCTGTGGTATGTAAAGGCTTATCGAACTGAAAAGCTTTTTTTCCTCAGAACAATGAGTGAATGACTTGTTTTGTTAGATGGAGTTAACTGCTCGCAATATCGCAGCAGGCACGATTCGATTGGTGCACGCTGTGTTTTACGCGTTTCTGTTGGCTTATGGCTTGCAAATGGGAAACAGAGTATACACCAGTCTTGGAGGCCAAGAGGTCGAGTCATCATGTGGTGCCAACCCCATCTCGCCCTGGCTCTATATCCCTTTGTTGCCCGTACTCAGCTTATCGATCGGTATGTCCTATGGCTCCTCTGTCAGACAGTGGCCGGCGCAACTTGGTGGATCTTTGATCACCTTTTGTATCTCGTACTTTCTTGGAAAACTGGTCCCGGATAACATGCCTGCTGTGAATACTGTGGCATCTTTCGCGATTGGTCTCTACTCGCATTTGCTTCTCAAGCTTTGGCGCCTTACGCCTCTGATTACCGTTTCCGTTGGAGTGACTCTCCTTGTACCGGGAAGCATAGGTAAAACCTTGTTGCGACTAGAGAGAGAAGAGGCACACAAAGTCTTGACGAGACGATAGGTGTACGTGGTGCGTACAAGTTATTGTACCAGCAAGATACTACTCAAGCTCTGTTTCCTATACAAATGATCAACATTGCGCTCGGACTCGCAGCTGGGCTTTTTGCTTCCGCCATGATTGTGTATCCTGCCGGCAAAAAGCGCAACCTCTTAATAACCTTGTAATCCCAGGACGGCCTACCACTGCCGACCGCTTAGACAGATTGAAAAAAAAAGCTTTTTTAAGGTGTGGATCTTTTAATCAAAAAATTATCAGAAGTATCTCATTGAAAAGATCCCAATTCATACATTTAGTCAAACAATTCGCAAAGGTCGTTCCTCGAATATGTCTGTCGACTTTCAAAATGAGGACGAAGCGCTTTCTGGTGTGATAGAATATTCTTACACAAAGCCAACAGTAAAGGAACGACATAAAACGAGAACAGTATTAACTGAGGCATCTCATTTTGAATGGTTCAAATGTTGAAAGTGGCATAGGGCTTGTGTGCTGAAGAACCAGGCTCATACATCGAGACGATGATAAAACGAAGTTGCTGTATACAAAGACGCAGAAAATGATAGAGAAAGGCGTCGAAACAACAGTCCGACGAATCTGGTAAAAAAAGCCGCTTTCTCGGTTTGCAAGCATTATGGATCGATTGACACAATTACAAGACGCCATCGACAGTGTAACTGTCTCCAGCGTCTCAAGCATGCTGTTCAGACAGCAATTAACACGTGGAGTCTGCTAGATGGCACGGATGTTTACCAACAGTCTATTCTACGTTCACGAGAAATCGGCCATGGCACAAGTCAATGAAAGCATACCGATCGCTCAACCAAAAGGTATCGGATCGTACATCGCGCTATCGTTTGGGCAGTATTTGCTTAGAGTCTCTCATAGTTCAGGCGGATCCACCTGAAATCTTCCAACGTAAGATTGCAGAGGATAAAACAGAACGACGCGCAAACGCGGC
The DNA here is from genome assembly GCA_000787465.1 of Thermomucor indicae-seudaticae. Classification (NCBI taxonomy): domain Eukaryota; kingdom Fungi; phylum Mucoromycota; class Mucoromycetes; order Mucorales; family Lichtheimiaceae; genus Thermomucor; species Thermomucor indicae-seudaticae. The sequence continues at coordinate 9,133 of JSYX01000756.1, read as the reverse complement.
CCTGCTAATCTGAGGTGCAAACCAATAGAAAATATGCATGAATTAGTCTCAGACCTTGTAAAGAAAGCTCAAGAGATTGATGCGTTAATTGAAGCACTGCCTGGTATTAAGAGCACGGAGGATGATCAGGTAAAGTTTCTCGAAAGTTCCCCGCATAATTCGAACCGATCAATATTAACAGAGTCGAGAACAATAGATTCTGACGTTACAACGATTGGAAGAAGAAAATAAAAAAGCAAATGAAGAATACCGAGCAGCAGTACGAGAGATGGGTACGCGGCAACTCAGCGACATGCGATTGGAGTTGTGCTGACAGTTTCTCGGTTTTAAGAATCCGTCAGGGACAAGGTTACGCAAGCTTTGCGGACCATTGCCGATGAACAAAGCACGAAGTCTTGAGATTGAACCTTATTTCATCATTGCCTTATTCTCGCTCTCACTGCGTTTCACCTCCCTCCCTTTTTTCCCTTTTGCACTCGTATATCCTTAATAGCAGTCTCTCTGCGTACACTTGGTTCTATTTAATGAATATCCCAAACCAGAGGTATTCAACTGACTGGTACTTTGTTGCGATGAAACGGCAATCGTTTGCTGATCGGGATCAAAAAGTCATTATGGATCTACACCTGGAAACGACCGGGCAAATATTGACGGCTTCGGTGGATCGTTTACTGGGCAGCTTGGGAGCCTTGTAGGCTCCTATACTCGTACTTCATTGTCGTATATGGCTGAGAACTTGCCGGTCCTGTCCTCGTCGTTTTCTTCAACCTCACCTTTAGCTGCCGTATGTATGTGGAGCGAGTGAGGAAGATCATGCATCGATCCCCGGCTCATGATTTCCTTCTTTCAGAGGGCAGCAGATGAGGAAGAGCAGCATGCAGATAAAGTGTCGATCTATTCGAACGGGTAATGATGGGGTTGCGGAAGGAACTATGAGCGCTTCTAATTATTTTTGAGAGCAGTTATTATGCTTCAGAGCAGGAGGCACGCAGGGGTAATGGTGTGGACGAATTAACTTCGTTGTTGTCCGTTCCTGCCGCTGCTGCTGCCGCTGCTGCTGATGGTGACCTTGCCAAGGTCTTGACGACTGATACCATGATGACTTTGGCAGCAGAGCGCTCAGCATCAGCAAAGAAATCGACGTTTGCTCAGTCTTTGTTTAACTCGACAAATATCCTGATAGGCATTGGCATTCTAGCCATGCCTCTTGCCCTCAAGGTAATTAACCATTTTGTTGCTGCTACTTACTGCGTGGCGGCTTATAAACGTACTTTGAAGTGCGCCGGCTGGGTTATTGGGGTTTCTGTGTTTGTATTCTGTGTTGCTATCACCAACTACACTGCCAAGTTGCTCGCCAAGTGTCTTGATCAGCTGCCTGGATCCCAAACTTACGGAGATATCGGAGCAGCTGCTTTTGGAACAAGAGGCCGGGTGGGGGTTTCTGCCTTTTTCATTACGGAGCTAATAGCTGCTAGGTAAGAAGAAAATGTATCCAGTAATTGATATTCCGCATATTCAAACAGTATCTTGGTGTAGCGTGGCATTTGTCGTTTTCCTGAGAGACGAAATCGATTCGCTCTTTTCAGGGAAGAATCCTTTATTATCCTTGGTGATTGCTTTTTTGATCCTTACCCCAACCCTGTTTGTACCTATGCGGCATTTATCGTACGGTAGTCTGTTGGGTATCGTGATTGCACTGGATATTTTGATTGTCATGATCTACGATGGAGTTACCAAGCCGACTGCACCCGGAAGTCTTATTGAACCGGCAGTAAGTTCCAGCAAATAGTCTGTGAGGGTACGCTTGGGTTTTAAAGCAATTATGAATTCGTTTAGGAAACAGAAATATGGCCTTCAGACTGGACGGTCGTGCCACTCAGCTTTGGGCTCATGATGGCAGGGTTTGGCGGCCATTCTGTGTTTCCAACAATTTATCGTGACATGGAGAAGCCATCAGAGTATAATCGGGTCGTCAACTGGACTTATGTCGCGACGTCCTTCTTTTACGGCTCGGTTGCCGTATTGGGTTACTTGATGTTTGGGGCTGATACATTGAAAGAGGTACAAAAACCGTTTTTTGTTAAGCATGTGTACATAGCACGGGAAGAGAGCACTTACAAGAAAGAATGGATCGTAGATTTCAGAAAACTTGATCCGGATCCCTGGAAACCCTCGGTTGCTCAATCTTTCGATGCTGACGTTGCTTGCACTAAGCCCAGTGACAAAGTATGGTCTAGCCTTGAACCCGGTGAATCTGACCTGGCAGATTGCTCTTCTCGGTCACCCAAAAGTAGAGGCCTGGAGTGCAGAATCACATTGGCGGGCAGGGTTTCTGAAGGCCGTGGGCACGGTCACGCTAAGCATCATCGTTGCGCTTCTTGCTTATCTGCTTCCAAACTTTGAAAAGGTCATGAGCTTATTGGGAGCCTTCTTCGCGTTCATGATTTGTGCCATCTTTCCGATCCTTTGCTACACGAAGCTCTTTTATCAGAGCTTGACACGATGGCAGCTCATCCGAAATTGTCTTTTGATAGTGGTGTCCCTCGTCATGGCCATTACTGGCACGATGAAAAGCTTTGCATGATCCTTATATTATTATTTCTTCCACAATTTTGTATATATATACAATGAAATAAAAATAAGACAACTTATTTAGACATCGAAACAGGAAGAAAAGTTCATGAGTGTTTTAGAGGAGGAAAGGGGGATATATTGGTATTAGAATGATGCAGTAGCTTGGTCAATAGATCCAAGTATTCGAGTTACTGGAGTTGTCCATGTCGGAGCAAAAGTAAGTGGGGTTGGTGGTGGATGTAGAGTTGGAGGCTGTGGTGCTGGTCGTGGTAGTAGCAGTGTTTGAAAGAAGATTGTCGGGGAATAAGGTGGTAGTGGTGAACTGAGTGTCGAACAAGGTTTCCTCTTGAGGTACTAGTTGGACGCTCTGTAACTTCTCATACAAAGCTTCCTGAAATCGTTGATAGAACGTTGGGGATATCGTCATTAACAAGTTTTCCATGCTGTCGAAATATTGGTTTAGGTGTGATGTGATTGTTTGACAAGTGGCTGTGGTTGTCGGTCCAGTGTAAAGAGGTGAATGCGAAGTAACCTAATATATTGACAAAATTGGAGCTAACAATGATCGCCTCAGCGTGTGATTACTAAGACGAACCTTGTAGCCTTGGCTATTGACTTCGACGACAATCATAACGCCTTCCAAGAGGGTAAGATCGAGACGACCTAATCCTTGTGCTTCATCGAGGACAAACACAGTAGCTGAACCAGGAACAATACCTTGTCCCAAGAAAAGATCGAGGGCTGTCAGTGAATGAAACAATCCCACTGGAATTGAACTGTCTTTGTCAAATTACCATAGTCATAATCCCTGGTAATGGCATCGAGTTCTTCGCTCAATGACGCAAATCTCATGTGTTCTTTTGGAAAAAGAGGTTTTCTGCCAGAAAGAATCCCCAGCTTTCCCAATACCAATTTAGGTTGCTGAGTGTGCAAATGTTCTGATGCGTAAACTTACGAGAGCTCAAAGTACAACGCCTTTATGGATGAAGATCAATGGCTCAGCTAAAACTCATAATGAGGAAATCAAGACTACTGTCTACGACGGCGTTACGACTAAAGAAAACGTCTAAAGAAAACAAAGGACGAAAAAAACACAAGAACGATACAATATATGCAAGTACAACTGTTACACCAAAGTGGGCAGAAATCGATTCCTCTTCATCTTCCCAAATTTGGGGCCTCCACGTAAAGTTTCCTTACTCGGCACGTCCCTGGTTCTGTGATATTAGGGCATCCATTATCAAATATCCAATTGACAGGTGTAGAGATGGTTTAAGCTGGCTCCTTTGGATACTATGGCGAGAGGACATCTTTGTCTTCATAGACCACCAACGAAAAGCTGTTAGGCTAACATGAGGCGTTTGTTTGCGAAGTACCTGGATCGTCCTTAGAAGCATACTCCTTTAGCAATTTCTATACTTTTCTCTAATGGTCAAAATCAAGATCTGCTAGTTATACGAGAATCACAATTTCAGAGTTGCTGTGTTGCTATTGAGAACCTGAAGAAAGATTGGAGGAAGTGCATGTCCTTCTAGAACATAGCATGATGCGTGATGCGTTCCAGATATCCTATGCTTGTCCAACGGGTTACTAATGCATGTTCTTTTCTATCTGTGCAGAGATCCAAATTGCTAGGTGGCTCGCACTGTATTACGGCTGCCGCCACCACCAGCCAACCCTTTCCACAAACGATGATACTCGTTATGTATCTTAGAAATAAGAAAGGGGATTTCGAACGTCGCGCATGATTTGACCCTTTGCAAAGCCAAGAACCACCTTACATAACCACCAGTCTGTCTCCACTTAAACACTTCCCCATCCAGTAATGTTCACCGCGTAATCCATGTTCATCAGCGTCTGAAACTCAAAGTCCTCTCGGCGCAACAGGTGACAATGCGAATATTGAAAACGCGATGCTGTAGTTGAGACCGTACTTCTGTCCGATAGTGCATTTTCGTCTCTCGATTCCAACATCATACAAAGACTGCAGATATATCACTCCAAAGGGAATTGTCGACAATGGCAAATGTTGCTCAGATAAGTGCGCAACGTGGTCATTTATTGAGCAAATTTACGCGGCCATCTTCTGCTTCTTGGCAGCAGCCAAAGCCTTCACAGTGCCCTTCAAAGCATAGCGTTGGTTACGAAGGAACTTGGCGTCCACCTAGAACATTCCCCCCCATCTTTAATCAACCAGAAAATTTATCTTCCCTCTTGTCCAAAAATGCACTTACACCCTTGCGCGATGGGTAACGTTGCTTCTTGGGCTTCTTGATGCCGTTACGATGAGCCTTTCGGTCTAGAAAATTTTATACTCTACTTTAACGATGCGCGGCAAAGAATTCAGGTCTAATGGCGGGCTTACTTTGGTTGTGGTTGGTGTGGTTCTTTGATTTGGCCATTTCGTTATCCTTTCAAAATCAAAATTAATCCATCCATCCATTCATATGTTTGCATCCATCGTCTCATCATTCGCTTGTTAATGGTAGGTACCTCTTTGTGATGATATCAAAGAGATTGGGAGGGAGGTTCAATAAGCGTGAGCTCGCAGTGCATGTAAGCACCACCTGTCGGGCTTCGAATTTCATGCAGCACGATCCTCCGAAGAGTGTGCGCTTCGACTTTATTTAACGCAACCTACATACTCACCATACGCGTCAGAGGTGAAAGAATCGCGAAACATTATCGAGCTCAGTTTGCTACCTTACATACTGTAAAAACATGAATTAGATGCCATATTAAATATGGTAAATTGTGAACCTCCAGCAAATCTCCAGAACAGCAACGGCTTTACATATGCATGAGGAGTATCTAGCTTTATGTCATAAAAATATTGTGTATATTCTGAAAACATATACAAGCCATCTCCTAGCTTAAAAGTCTATAGATACCTGCTTATTTAATTAAGCTTAAGCTGTATCTTTGAGAAAACAATTCGATACAGTGGCCGCTCGCTAAGTGTTCATGGACAATCTTTTATCCTACGGCCACCCCAACTGAAGACCCTCACTGAAAAAACCTGGCGTACCAGCAATCAGAAACGTGACGGAAACTTCACGTTTCTGTCGCGTTTCTGCTTGCAGTTACGTAACGTTCTGCGACCCATTTTCTAAACCTCCCTCCAGTTTCATTTTTGAACAGAAGGATGGCTCACAGCATCACACGAGCGTCTTACCGGTCTATTGGTTGGGCATACCTCTGTCTCATTCCTCGAAAACCCGCGGAAAACGCAAGGGAACAAACGCGGAACGTGACGTTTCCATAACCGGAATTTTGCTGAAACTTCCTTTTTTGCAGTGCTTACAACTGTCGCTCTTTATATCGATCACTTCCGTTAGCCCATAAAGTGATTGATGTAGCTAGCATATTGATATACGTAGCGAATTCACATCCTAACGCCTGTCTATGGATAATATTTTAAGCAAGAACAGTATCGACGACCCTACGTCTGTCCAAAGGAATTACTCAAAATTATCCGGTGAGTAAACCTTTGTTCCGCAGATTGAGATGTGCTGTAATATCAGTACCTATCGCGTATAATACACTCGATTTGGATACTTGATTGCATGTTCGACCAGAAGCTCGCATGCAGGATAGATGTGATAGTAAGTCTTTCGAAAGATAATTATTTCGGACCTTATGGAATCATAGACCGAACAATTGTTTGGTGGGAGGTAAGTGACCATGCTTTCTACGATGACGCTCATTCGGCCATCGGTAATTGTTACGGGACGTGTAACCGCCTGAGAAGGCTTCCGTAATGGTAAACTTATCAACACTATCACCGAAGGAACTGGAGGAGAGGTGTTTGCTAGTTTGGAGCGTGAAATGACTGGAGTTAAGGAAGTCACCTAAATCACAGGACATAGCTTTTTCAAGTAATAAAATCCGCTCGGTATATCGAAGTTTCGGTGACCAGTGATCGGATATCGCTACAGCGAATTACCGATATTTTCCAGCTAACATTGCGTATTAGCTCTAGAAGTGATCGATATAGCGAGCGGCCACTGTAATAGGGTTGGAGATGTGCGTTGTATGCGATATGTTGTATGGAGTTGTCATAAAAAGGGCATGTATCGGACCATCCTTTATTCATAAATTAGACGGACGAAATTAACGTATCTAATCTTTGTGCAAAGAATCTGCGAAGCGTGGTATAACCAGTCCTCCAAAGTTGTATGTGGCGATAACAAGCGTACAGTTTTTCATATTATGTGCTTACACAAGCTTCACATTTTCACTCTATTCAGAATAAGAGTTTCCGTCGTAATCGCATTATCCTCTTGATGGTAGTTGTATCCATGAGGTACACCTTTCGTGTCGCGCTCTTTGCCGTCTTTTCTTTTTCTTACAAGAAGGAAAAATAGAAATGTCATTATGGCAGGGAGGACAAGGGACTATGCCTGCCTTTCATTTAAACTCTAATATTCCAAGAGGCAATGCGTCAGATGACCATGCAAAAGTGGCTTACTACGATATCGACTACTAAAACGTTCGATGCATCCCCGCTTTTTCCGGAAACGCATACGGAAAATGAACAAGGTTCTTAACACATAGCCTCTATTACCGTAAGGCTCGACCGGATTTTTTGCCGTACAGGAAGAAAAAGCGAGGCGAAAGAGACAGGGCGCGAAAAGCAGCAATCCACCGTAGATGAAATATTTGAAAGAGCAAGAAGGGAAAGACGAGGTTTCTCGCTTCAATACCAAAGGACGCTCGAATTCCCCTTAATAACAGAGAGCATCCGTTATACGCCTTTGGCGCGGATGACTACGTGAGTTCCAGTTGAATTCGAATCCAAAGCAACCGTTTATGTACTTGTCACCATTTGCAAAAGACAGCATGCGTTGCCGTTCCCTTGTCTGACGAATTGCACAGTTACGTGGTTTTTCGTGGACGCAAAGTAAATGAACTAGTCAGTCCGATGCTTATAAGCAAATGTAGCCGCTCCAGTTCTTATTTTCATTCCGCTTCACACAGCCCTTGGCAACCTTTGACATAGTCTTGTATATCTGGTATGCCCTTCCTCCAAAAAATTGATATACTGCAAAATCACAGCTTCCTCTTTTCTCTTGCACAAAATACCTCTTTAGGATCGTTTTTAATTTCTGAAGGGAATATACTCTCTCTGTTAAATATGCTGTCATGTTTGCCTTAAGGTTTATCATCTTGTACATGTCTGCTAAATGCAGAGAAGACTTTGTCGCATGGTTTTACCGAAATAGCTTGCAAACAATAGTTTCACAATATGCCCAATGGATACTTCATGTTTAGCGCATCAATCTGCATCTTACAACTGGTAACCTTCAAGGACATTGTGGGATACTTCACGTGTATTTGCTTCCAGCATACAAAATGCCGTCAGTTTCTGAACGGTAGACGGTCAGTGCCTTCGTTAATAACACCGCATGTGCACCCTATCACAACAAAACCAGGCAACCTATGAAGTCAATGAGGTAAAATCAAAGCTAAAAGGACTGAACAGAGTCTTCCCTGCGTAATCTCTCGCGTCAAGTTCTCCACATCGGTAACACAAACGTATCTGCAAGCTGTCGAAGTCTACTCGACAATTGGTTTAAACCAAGTTCGCCGATTTTTGATGTAGGGTAAATACCTTTTTCCTTAATTTCTCCCCAAGTTATAAGTTTGGGTTCACTTCCTCTCGCTCGCATATCGTCTTGCACTTGTAATAATTCATGTTATCCGGTGCAATAAAGAATCCATACATAGTCAACGTCCATGGTCCTGCGACTCCCGTTTATCCGTGTCCAACGGGAAGGCAAGGGCAAGGCGTCATTCATCACATGGGCTCTTTTCATAAATAGACCCCTTATCTTTTTTTGGCTACGCTTGTCAACGATGGATGCCTGCGCAAGGACAATCGCTATCCGTTGCGGCCAACAGTAGCTTGGTTTCTCCATATGGAACAGATGAAGTACGCGGTGCGTGTGAAATTATAAAGACAGCTTTGAGGGAAGTTGGATTGAATTCCTGACCAGTTCCTGTCTCACAATTGTTAAAATAACATAGGGGAATAGACAACTTTGAAACTCCGAAATACACCGAGGAAAGCTATAAAAAGGCTCTTTGGCTGAGCAATCATTTTGTTCCTTCCCTTTCTCTTGGATCCCGCGTTCATTAGCAAGTTTACTGGTGCATATTTTGCTTTTATGGAATTCTCTATCTACTATGTACAATGCTAATAGCTCTTCAATAGCAAGGCTCCCCCAGGACCATTGGATTACCCGGGACGGCCCATACCGGGGGGGACAGCATGCGACGACTTACAAGCAAGCCGAGTAAGTATTTTTCCCGTTGCATTAAACTCTCTATCTACTCTATAAAAGTACTAAAATTCTGTTCAAAGTCGTGTGTAACTGTCCGACAACCAGCTAAGGATCCGGAGGTAGCCTTTCGGGGAGGTTGGGCCGCACCTGAGGGACATGAAGGGGGGCCACGCAAGAGCCTAGGCCTTTCCCGTCCCGATAGGGTCAATGATCCAGGGAATGGCCACCCGGGGAGACTGGGGATCGAAGAGCGTTTAATAAGGGTTTTATTT
>JSYX01000755.1:0-14270 GCA_000787465.1 Thermomucor indicae-seudaticae | reverse complement strand
CGCACCATTTGCGGCAGCCTGCCCCGCACCTGATTCGGTGGGGGCGGCAAGGAAAAGGGGAGAAACGGCTTCCAAGGAGCGGACTATCGTGGCAATGACAGATGAATACAGAAGCTCACAGACTTGCATGGGTTGCCTTGGACCAGTAATGCGACCGAAAGCAAAGATTCCAGGCACCAGCCGAAAGAAGTCTGTCAACGACTCCTCTTTATGTGTGAATACTGAATGTCCTCTATATATCGAACAGGCCGTGCCACACAAAATAGGGATGTTCAAGTAGCCACGTGCATTGCATTCGCCGGTGCTAGCTTCTTGTTAACAGGCAAGACATTGCACCAGTTCTCGAAAAATTCAGCCACTGAACAGAAGCTGAATGAAATCACTGCTCCGCACACCGGTACATGTACTATCTATAAGCTCAAGAGCCATGTTAATATAATGTTCTATTAAAGCTTCAGGTGCTGCAGAGGCTTCTGTCGATGAGACAGATATACGGCACGACACTGACCTCTGACCAGTGTTTTTGTAAGTGTAATACAAGACTCCAACGAATCGGGGTACTAAGTCTTTTCTTAATAGGATCAGTAAGAGATAATACAGTAACAGAATAACGTAAAGCTCACCATTTCTTTACATTAATGCTACCGGGGTTGTCTTTTGCGTCGGGAGCGCTCGCGTTTGCGCGAGAAGTATGCAAAATAAAACGTCATCCATGCAAATTACTTAATTCATCTACGCAAATTTCATTTATCTAGAGCGTAAACGGCGTTCCCTAATTGACGCAAAAGGCCATCTACAACATTTTCTGAAATCCAGTATACAGTGACGAGCAATATCCGCAGGCAGGGCAACCTCCTGGGCGCAAACGCAGGTTATAAACTCATGTACACCAGCGTTTTTAAAGAAATGCCAAAGGAAATCTAATTATGACGGAAGAACTTCATTCCCATCCAGTTCCAGATGATAAAGTATATCCAGACGACGGCCGTTATAGGCACGAGTAAGCAATAATACTGATCATATTTTATCCAGTCCAGCACCTTACAAGACAAACTATTTAGCTTTTGCTTGCTCACAACTGCGAGCTGTAGACACCCCACCTACCTTGATTTGGGTATCTGGCGCAAATTTGCTACCAACAATTGCGTACATGGTAGCGAGAAACATGATTGCCGTTCCGGCCAGCAAAGCGTAACCATAGGCCCATGTACTGTCCGGGACGTCTTCGGGTGCGTTAGCCAGAGGACGACGATGGTGGAAAAGATGATTATGGGAAACGCGACCGTAATTGAGCCCGTTAACTGAGGATGTTGCCAAGAGTGCTGAATTGGCCACAGCAATACGCGGTAAAAGGACAGATTTGGACATTCGTCGTCGATGGGCAAGCATTTACGGCATACTCAGGTTAATCGTACTTCGAACAAAGCAAAAGCGGTGTCCCAAAGGGTGCTTTATGGAAAACCTTCATAAGCCCGATGCGGGAGGCGGACACCGCCGATCTTCCGCCTGAACATTGTTTGGATCGTTGTATGCCGCGGTTCATTTTAATGGAAAGAATACTTCTGCCAAGTTCACTCATACAGGCTACAAAAGCTCACCTATTATTACTTCTTTTTGCGACGCCATTTTAACCAAATAAAAAAGCCAGCTAAGCAAGGTTCCCTGTCGCGGGAGAGAAGCAAGCATCTGCTAAGTATGGATATCAATGTTGGATACCACGATTCTCTATTGACTTTCTGAGGTGCAGGTCCACTTTTTGTCACCAAACGTTGAATTCGTCCGAGCGAGCGAGGACTCGAACAGCGTGAGACGGATGGATAAATGCAAACCTTAAAAGAGCCCGATCAATGACCAAATGTGGCTGCCCTTCGACACATCCTGGGTGAGCGTTATGCACCCCAGCAGATAAACTTACTAAGGTCAAGTCTGGCAGACACTCTATCGATGCGCTGATTACACTGACTCCAAGAGTGGATTGCTGTCAAAGAGCAGACAAGTGTCGGCTGCTTTACAGACGCTTTGCTCCTCTCAACGATAGCCACCCAATGCTTTTGGGCGCTCGTTCTATGGCCTGCTATGAACTCAATCATAAACAGCACAACCGTCGTTCAACTGCATGGCTTCGGCATCCTTCCGCAATCGCGGCCAGTTCAAGCAAAGTTCGACGAAAAATCAATATTCTGTCGACGCGTTTGTAATATCTAGCAACGAATAGAGCCGAATATCGCCCATGAACCCTGGACTTTGGCAAAGTTCGATCATGGTATTGCGGACAATAGCGCTCTGCAAGGTTGCTTGCATTACTGTCCGAATACGGTACTGACGCTTTGCATTATATGAGCGGCCCTAGCGTATGCTTCCTTGTCCTTTGCTCTTCCTTGCCTCAAAGAGATGGGCAATAGAACCAAGCGTTTCACGTAAAGTTTCATGGTCAAGCTTCACTGCTTTGGAGGATTTGTTGACTGCTGTTGGCGCTCAACGCAAAGTTCGAAAAAGTCGCGCATCTTTTTTATGTTATTAAAAACGATATGGCTTGATTGTTCTTCTCGATACAAGTTGGCGCGCCTGACTAAGCAGGTGTCGAAAATTTGTCTAATCGTACATCCAAATATCGTCCACCATAAAGGTACCCATTAAATTTTGCTAAAATGGGAGCTGTAACGTGAAGAGGTTCGCTGTGTACGTATGGTTGGAGCTTTTGTACTTACCGACAGCACGTTCGCATACAGAGAACTGTTCGAAACGGACAAGTCCAGATCCCTTCGGATGTCCATTTAAAGTTAGAATTTCTGCGCGCACGACTGGACCGACGTGTCTGAAAAGGTCAATTAGATCTTGCCATGTGGTAGAATATGGAAGCTGATAGAATTCGGATTAGCTAACCGTGATTAATTCGTTGTAGCGTAGCTTACGTTGTTTACGAAAATTTGATTGGGTCCATGACTTGGTAATGATGCACCTGGGCCACCTACAAACCCCATAGGTGGCGCTACAAAATGCTGAGGAGGTGGCAACGATGCGTTTGGAGGATAACGACTGGCATATGCTTGTAGTGGTGGCGGCATTCTTGAATATGGACCATTACATGCGCCCGGTTGCGGTGTTATCCGCCCACGATAATCGAAATTGCCACCTATACACGTTAAAGATCAGCCATGTTAATCTTGCGGTATTGGAGCTAGACGCACTTCTACGATATTCCCCAACATGGTCTCTGGATTCTCGAATTTCCAGACGAGATGGTGGTGGAGGAGCATTCCGTTCCTGAACGTAACTTTAGAGATAATGAGCTGACACTATCTTATGGACTACATACCTCGCAAACATGCAATCGCCTGCCCCGATACTCATAACCATTGAACATTTCTAGAAACGTAAATTAAGAACAGGTCCCCAGCAAAGGCGTTTGCGAATTACCAATAGCTGTACGCGCGTCTCGTGGGTCGTCAAAAATAACTAAACCAATACCCAAAGGGCGTCTTGTCTCTGGGTCTGTCTGAACATCTGTGTGGGTTACACGACCGGCTTTCCGGAATAAATCCTTCAGATCCTGCCAACTAGTGGAAAATGGCATCTAAATTCTAATGTCAGACAATGAACACGTTTTCCAATACTTCACTGGTCTTGCTTACGTTGCCAACGAAAATCCTCTGATCCTCAGATGCGTCACGGGGATCTTTTGGCGGTTTTTGTTCCAATTCACGGTCCTTTTGTTTCGCATACATACATATACAGTTATCCAAATGCCCATTGTTGCTTGATACTTCAGTTTACCTCCCGCACAAAGACTGGTCGACCCATGAAGTCCACTTTGTTCAGCTTGCGAATGGCTCTGTCCGCGTACTCTGGGCGAGAGAACTCAACAATCCTGACTGTAAGATGAGTTAATCTGCAACCTAATATCTCTGGCCTGCCCATGAGACGTACCCACAACCCTTTGACCTTCCACTGGATGTCTTCATAATTTCGACATTAACGACTGTACCCGCTACAACCCCAGTATATCAGAGACAGACCATAATGATCATCAATATATGAATGACTTTACCTTCCCTTGCAAAATGTTTCAGGTCCTCACGACGGCAGTCATATGCGAGGTTACCAAAGTAAACCCGACAACCACTCTTTTCGCTCTTGTAACGCGCCAACCGTGATCGTGATACGGAACGCGAACGAGATCTTTGCCGACGACGCGACGTCGAACGCCTGGAAGGGTGCCTGTGACGTCGCTCTTCCCTATCTTCAACGGGTTCCTCGACTCTTTGGTGTACGGCAGTCTCGGAATTTGCTTCTTCACGCTGCCGATTTAGATTGGCACTAAGGCGCATGCGTTTACTATATGGTGACAGCGACTCCTGACGGGAGCTTGAACGCGATCGCATAGCTGGTAAACTGCTATTGTTCGTTCTATCGCGGTCTTTGCTCCTGCTACGGCTACGACCACGACCACGACTAACAGCAGGAAGTTTCGCAGCTGGCGATTCTGAGCGATGTGTTGGAGAAGGGGTCAACCGCCGGTCTCTCCTTTCCATGTCCTGAGGTTTCGTGCGTCGAGGTGAGAAGTGTCTTTCGCTCATTGATGGATGACTGTCAGTACAAGATGCGAAACGGAAAAAAAAAGCGGAGGCACAATTTAAAATCTCTAACTGCCGTTGGAGATGTGCTTTAGAGGATCACAGGTCTATTCTTTTGTAGCGATATATAAAAGATCTTGTACAGAAAACAAATTGGTTTACGCAAAAGAGATACGATAATTTGCGTTAAAGAGAAATCAGAATATACAGTCAGTTCATTCGTCATTTTGCTTCAAACTATCAGTTACAGCTATCCTGTACGCTCCGAAGGGCAGCCACTGCGGTCATCGACAGCGCTGAACTTTGAAGGGAAGACCCAAATGTCCCATATCCCGCCCATACGCCCGCCGTTTAGTCCCGCGGTCAGCTCCCAACTCCTCGTCATGTAGAGAAGAGCCTATGATCATAAGAAATTGCATCAATAGAACACCAAACAGGTAGTACGTACCATCACGCAACTTGGCAAAGAATATCCTTAACGCTGGAGACACACCTCCATTCTACCAATAAAAGACCTTCTTTGTCTGCCTTGCGAGTAGGTGTACAGCTGCTTTCACTGCTCAAAAGTCTTCCGCGAAAGAGGACCAATATCTCGGAACTTGCATGATAGTCTACAAAGCGTTTCAAAGAGGGTCGAATTAAGCGTGCTTCTAATATTGAGAAGAGAGAAAAGCCAGAATTTTGGATGAAGGCCCTCTGCTTAAATATCGATCTTGTCTGAGACAGTTTACGTGGATCCCGATTCATGAGCTTCTAGCAAACTCTGCAAAAAGAGACAGATACAGGCAGCAAAAAGGCTAATGAGAAGATCGAAACTTGTAAGCAAGAAGCAGGCATTGTGGACGTGGAAAGCCGTCTACCATCTGAAAAAGTATCACCAACAAGTGAATACGAACATTTTCTCCTTTCTGCAGCATCTGTTCTCTATCAACTATTTGCGTTCCAGGACGGGCGCTTCACAGCTTTAAAATTTGAAACTATCGCGGGCGACAACCAGTGGAAGGGGAGTGGATCAGCATTTTTACGACAGGACGCAAAAAGTATAACGGCAAAAGGGGACGAAGACGACGTCTAGGTGGCCGTAGACCAAAAGGAAAAAAGAAAAGGCAAAGGCAAAGGCAGAGAGAAACTATACCTATTGGTTTGCAAAGGGTGTAGATGGGGTGCTAAACTAACTACGATGTTGACGACATGTAGAATTTATCGCAAGGATACGTGAAGGCCTGCACATTTTCAACCATAGACGAAAATACCATTGATCGCTTTCGCGTCCGGAAGGTTTGCCTTAGTAATAAGGAGACGGAAGTTGCCCGGCATTTCCGGGGGATGCCGAGACGTGCAGAAAAGGGCAGAATCTGCTGGAAACCTTGTGGTCGTCAAGCTTGACGAGCGCTGTACTTCGCATGTGCGAACAATCAGTTACTTTGAAACTATAACTTTTTAACCTGCTCTTTTGTCCAGGTACGCCACAGTTGTAAACAGAAAAGCCTAAATGACAATAACTTGGTTGCGGAGAACAGCTCGAGATTGCACACCGTTTTGGTTTGCAAAACCTGTAAAACAATATGGAACCGAGATCTCAACGCAAACAAGAACGTATACAGCACCGCGTATTCACTCACTGAAGGCCATGGCAGACCAGTAGCTTTTACTAACACCGACGTACGCTTTTCTCTGAACATTCGCCGCAAATAGTTTTAATGCAACAACCTCGAGGAACCAGAGTTCCCGTTTTCTCGCCATAATTAAATATGGCTTGACGTTTATCGCCAAGTCTCCTTAGGTTTTTCTCATAAATGGCCTACTTCATCTATCACTGTCGCGTAGAAATAGAGCAGACAGTTCCCTTCTGCATTTTAGCAGAAAATCGATGTCGGCCTGAGTTGACGCATGTGAGTATTTGCTAAGCGCTGTAGCGAGTCTATTACCTTCACCGTATTCTGACAAATGGCTAAGAAGACATGCGTGGTGTCAAGCAAAGCATTGCAGACCTGCTCGTCCTTCATGTTTTCTGAATGGTAATACAGCCATGATTTTGCCAACGCATGCAGTATTTTGCCTTGATAGACTTGGATTCTATTTCCTTGTGTGAGTTAAGACGTCAGCTTCAGGGTGTTCATCTTACCGTGGCCAGCATTCCCGAATAACAGTCTTCAGAGCCATGATAGCAGCTTTATGGATTCTGATAACACATTCAGCTTGCTGGTTATAGGCTCTTGGGTTCATCGATATCGCATCACATAATGATGTGACAACAACCTGAAGCAAGCTATTAGCACGGTAAAGGACGCGGAAGACTGTGTCGTACCTTCAGGTATCGTACACCTAGCGAGCCGATTTCTTGGTACACGCAATCAATAGTATGGAATAGAATACATAAAAGATACAGCTTATGGCCTGCATAAGTCAAACCGTATATGATACCGTCGGTCAGGATTTTTTCGAAAGCTTCGCACCGCTCTTTACTGTTTATCCCCTTGGTTTTGCGCACCAAGTCAATCAGACAGCGATAGGCAGATTCTAGCAAAGGCAAGTCTTTTTCATATGAAACATACGTTAGACATTTGAAAAGAGCCTAAAGAGTGAGATTTAGGATTTCTTCTAGTCTTTCTATTCGCTGTCATCTCCCTTGCCTCACTAAACACGTTCTCCAGGCCGCGACCTGCTGCATCGAAAGTATCTAATTTATGAATGCTCTTGCTTAGCAGAGACACGCCCCTCTGCTTATACTTCGTATCGAAATCGTCAATTACAAGGAGCATGGCAGGGGCAAGCTGTGGAAACAGGTCTGCCATATCCCGAGACTTTCAGCCCTCGGAGACAACATTAGAACTAGATTGCGTGCTGGAATATCATTTGCTTACGGAAGACATGTCGACAAGCCATTCTATTACATGAACGGCGTCAAATCCTTTTGATGTTTTCTTCCAACGTTGGTCTTCAAATTGCTCGGAATCGATTTTCGAATCACTGTACTTCCCTCGCAGACGAGGATCAAGGGAAGGATGACGTTGTACAAAGGCTCCGCGAACGCATTCCTTAATAATGTCGGCTCCATGTTCGTTGAAGACATGCATTGCAGGTTCGTTCGAGTCGCTGTGAACGGAGCAGTTCTTACAATAGTTCTGTACTAATATCGTTTCCAATTGTCGATTCATTGCAAGAACTTGAAGCTCGCTGGGTTTACTTTTGTTCGAAATGCAGGTGTCAAATTTTTGAGCTGATCCTCAGTTTCAGTTAGCGTTTCTTTATGATTCCGTACTGATGTATTAGCAGTTTCAGAATTTTTACGGATATATACATATATGGCAAATTGTGATACAGAAAATCATGCAATGAATCAATAAACAAGAAGAAAGTAATAACAGCAAAATGAATAGTCAAACAAGAATCAAAGGTTGAATTGATGAGATATATAGAGAAAAAACCCGTTAGTGTACGATAAAGATCATTGCATAGAACCACAAGTACTTACGTGATGGATTTTGTGACCGGCCGCCTGCCGGTTACACCCCCTCGTCTCTGGTCCTGACTACAATATCACAACGTCCATTAGCAATACAGAATATACGAGAGTCGAAGCGTGTCAACTTACGCAGGGTGGTGCCACCCGACAACATACCGCGCGACCGAAGTCACGCGGCCGGAAGGACCGCTCTAAAAAAGGGGTTAATGATTCCAAGATAATAACACCACATCATAAGACTTACCAACAACACGTCCGCGACCCAGACACGCCGGCTTGGTTCTCGCCGGCGGGCCACGGCTAGGGAGCAGGTCAAGGATGAGTTTAACGACGTCCCAAGTCTGGGTGAGTTTAACGACATCCCAGGTCGAAGAGATGCACAAAGGACCTTGAACTTGTAGATGGCAAAATGGTAGAATAACAGGATGGATTCGATGGGACAATCGCCAAACGGCTTGATCTGGGGCAGGAGACAGTGACCTCTTGACTGGGAAAGAAATAGAACAGAACTTAAAAATTTTGCTACGGGCAGGACCATAATGGTACCGGCAGTGTAGCGGTGCTACAGACGCAATGAGCGGAACAAGTATCTACCGATGGATCAAGGTTTCCGACGGACACCCGATTAGGATAGAGCCTAGAATAGAGTAGATAGACGCCACTGCAAAAGAATACCACGTATCGTACTGTTGATATCCAAAGGATATCTGCTCGATACTCCATCGATTCGCGCAGAATCATTAAGATATCGAAAATCGAGACGCCGAATATCGTTAGGGTATCGGGATTCTAATTCGATGTGAATCGAGGGTACGATACTTCGAATATCGTAAAGATATCGTTAAGGTGTCGCCAGGATATCGTCAACAAGATACTTTGATGAAATCTTCAGGATATGCCGCATATCGTACTAGAATAGTGCAGTTGAATTTGTGAAGAACCGCCATTATGATACCCTAAATATCGTATGAGTATCTTTAAAGTAACATAGTACGATACCTAACCGATATCATTACGATACGCGCGGTCCATTACTACTAGCTTCAGCAACTCCCATGGTTTATTCCCATATCAACGTTCGCATTTGGTATGCTTAATGTGCAGCTCAAACAGGTTTATTTTTGTTCTTGTTCATCTACTTTCTTATTTACAACTTTTTGTTTTGACCGATGGTTTACATAACTAGTCCGCTAGAAAAAAGCTTCCTTTTTGAATACCTGGTAAAGATTTGGAACGTGTGAACAATACAAGCAGCACATCACCAATAGTACGGAGACACAGGCCGTGCCAACTGGAAGCCCTTGCCAAAGAGATGTCCAGCGATCAGAACAGATGAAGAGACCAATCTGTGAAGCTTGTGCAGCTAGATGGAACAGTTGCCGTCACTGAAAGTCCCGCTAAAAGCAACCAAAGGAATTAGTAAAAGGAGCTTTTCACCAGATTGATATCAGTACAATACCATGTGATATACTCTCTTAAAGGCATCCCTAGAGACGAACCATTAAGCATTTGGTCAACAACGCGCAAAGGAGAAGTGATTTCAACTTACGGTAGACTGATAGCAGGTTTCCATCATTGAAAAAAGCAAGTGCAAATGTCAAAAGCTATTAAATAAGAAGCGTTAGTAGTTTGAGGATCGTGTCAAAGTGAAATACGAATGAACTTCACTTGAGTACGCAGGAACCACGACAGTGTTAGCTGTTAAGTTCTGGTGCCTAAAGACAAAATATGAGCATGACAAAGAGTTAGCTTATTGCAGGCTTACGACGACGACTGTCCTTTATGTCAGACGAAAAGTAAGCAATAACACTGCATAAAGACGAATCAGAGGATGGAAACACGCAGAAGAAGTAGAACAATGACTTGTCATCTAGGTGTACTGGCAGTGTCAATAGACTGTGAAGCCGAGATGGGGAAAAGCCAGTCTCAGAAATAATCACTTACACGCCCATGGAGAAGAATTGAGAGGTTCTTGTTCACTGAAATGCCAATTCTCTAAGACAATTCAGTCCAAAGCCAAAAAAAATTGGGAAAAAATGTCAAAAAGCGTAAAGGAAAAGAACCACGCAAGCGCTGACATAAAAAAGGTGCTGAAACATTTACCGTAAATGGAACGGAGAAACAGAAGGGCGTTATGGATCACAAAATCCCGGGCAAAAAAATATCAGACATAAAGAGGTTACCGGGCAGCAAAGGGACTCAGGCAGCTGTTCTGCAGTCTGTATGTTCATCGCATATATATCTTCAACTTGACGCTATTCGACCGAAATAAAGTTCTGTACTATGCGCACGCAGGATGGACCAAAAGGATATCCAAAACAATAGATCAAAAAAAAGGATATTGAAAAAAATACCACGAATATAAAAAGCAAGAACCGTCGTGAAAGAACCCGTCAAAATTCTATCCCTGAAAGCGATACAGAAGCTCTTACTGTGAACATGTCTTCCCGATCCACGAACCGCAGCACGAACAAGAACACTCCTACCAACACACCGAGCGTAGGCGCAAATGCTACCCTAACAAGCCTTACGCGTCTTTACACCGGAATGAACGAGCGTATGCAAGCAGCCGAGGAGTCGCAATAAGAACTACGGCAAGAACAGCAAGCGACAAGAGAAAGCGTTGAAGCAATGATGGAGATTTTGCAAAACTTCATTTCCTCACAGTCTGCGACGTTGACTGTCGAGGCAACGGCCACCCCAGAAAGCGACGATGAAGGACCCTCCACACGCGGCCGTAATAATACACTAAGTGTAAGTTACAAAACAAATTGCTTGCTTTTGCAGACTTACCAATCCTGCTCTTCAGAGTTATTTGCGCGATGCCTGCGAGGATTTGAAAGGATCCGAGACCGACAAACTAGAGTACGATTTCGCCAAAACATACAATAGGGAACCTAATCAAGCCGTCGCGCGTCGCTTGCGTTCCATCCTACATGTCCACAAGGCTGAATTCCCTGACGTCCCGGACTTCGGTCGATTGGTGAAGGAAATGGTGAAGAACCATTTCAATCACCTGCGCTACATGCACCGTGAAGCACCGGAAGCCGCGAGAGTTCGAAAGCTACGTTTGCGCCGCAACTCACGTAAGAACAGGGTAAGTAAGATCACGCTTCAAAACAAGTGAACTTTGGTCTTACTTAGTTTCTTAGAAATTAACCCGTCGCTTGCTCATGTTCAGTAAACACCGAGAGTCGATGGCGCAAGTTTGTTCCGAGGCCGATGCCGCTCGTGTGCTGGTTACTCAGTACATGTCTGACGAAGAATCCGTTTCTGGAGATGCAGGAAACGAGAAGTGGACCGTCAAGCGCCCAGCTTGGCGTAGCGAACAGGCTTGTTTCCACACTCAGCCCAAGTAGGTTCTGCACACTAAATCACTTCTTCTGATCAGCTCCAACAGTCTTTGGAAGAGCTTGACGAGCTCGCCAACGAGGTAAGGACGGCACGGCAGGTGGAACCTGGCGCGAAGACGGTCCAACCGCCGACCGTTGAACGAGAATACGAAGAAGTACAAACGGACATGCCAGAGGACCTGCCGTCATGGATGCTGAAGTCGAACGAAAATGACTTCTTATTTTAGAGTAGAGATATGGATAGCTAGTAAACCCGATTTGACCAATCTTGAAGTGCGTCATTTTTGGCCTTCTGCTTAAACCCCAACTAATCAAGTTGGTGCTACGCAACACCCTACACAAAATATATGAGACTTGGACTTGGTAGCTAGGATTTTGTTTTCTCTCTTTGTTCTTTTACTCTTTGTTTTTAGCAGAAGTAAGGTTACTTCGCATCTACTCTTAACAGAATTAGAACTTCGTATACTTATACGAGATCTTACAATAAATAGCCAAACGTGCTCACTATAAGCGTCACGTACTTCACTGGCTATAAAAGATGACAAAAAAAAGAATAAAAACCAGCAAGTGGTAGGGTGGTCGGGCTGGGCCTGGGCAAAAAAGATGGTTATGCGTGACATTGATTTCAGCAAATACCGGCAGGCGTTGACGAACTTCATCCAATTTTGATAGGCGGGTGTAGAAAGGACTTTCTTGAGCAGGAACGGCGAGTAGACAAGACACCAGCTTTTCCATTCGGCAGCCTTCAAGTTTGCCAGACGCCCAGTTATCTTATCACCTGGAAGGATGTCAAAATCAGGTGGCGGCAGTAACCCATCTGCAAGCCTTTGCATGGTTTCAAGATCATTCATCGTGATTTCACCCTGGTCTTGCCAAATTTCCATCATACGTTTGCAGGTTCCCAAAAGCAAATTATGCATCGGGTCAACCACGGTGCATCTGACCAAGTCAAAGTATTTCAGTCGATGCAGCTCTGACCATCGGGTGCCGGTTTCTTGTTCCAAGCGTTCTTGGTCCCGGGCTGTCGTTGCCGCTTTCCACTTCTCACTGTCTCGGATATTCTGGATCCAGGTTCTTCTCTCCCATTTTTCTATGTCGAAACCAGAGCAATCGATTCGTTTGGTAAGTGGTGATGTCGTAAAGCTCCGGTTACATTTGTAGCATGCACGGCGACTATTGTGGGAAGTGAAGTCACTGACTTTTCGTGCTGCCGGAGTGTCGCAAGCTACCATAAGCAAGGCAGCTTTGACGGTGACCGGCTCCTTTGGGTGTAAATATGTTTTCATTGGTACCCCTTCGGAGAGTTCGATAAGGTCATCAACTAATGGCTTCAGGTAATTGTTGATATCGTATGTTTGAGGGTCAGTGGGTCCCGGCATTCGCCCTACTAAAATGACATTTTCTTTTTCGAATCTCTCAGCTCGCGGAAGGTTGTTTATGGTGAGGTAGATGGCGCCACAAAAATATCGACTGTTTTGAAAGGGATTGAACCAATCCACGTTCAGCGTCAGAAGGAGCGCACGAGGTTGGTTAACGAACGGCTCGGCAGGGACATCAAAATTTGGTATCGCCGTCCACATTTGACCGTCGAAGATGTCAAACATAGCATTCTCCGGGACGTTGCGCTCACGCCATTTTTCAATGTCTTGTTCGAAGCTTGGACGTTGGAAAAGCTGTTCTATGCTCTTTCGGACAGAGTGGTAAGCAAACTCCTTTAGATCCGAACTGTTTTGCAGACTCTGTAATGGCTTATTGCATGGTTTTCGTTGCTGGAGCAGTTGATGATCAGGATAACGTACAAATGTGCAACATTGAGGCAAAGGATAGGTCGTATCGTAGAGAGTATGGCACTTGGGGCACACAGTGAAGCGCAGGATGCTTGAGGAGAGGTCTGTAAAATGAACTCGTGGAAGGAGTGACAGGTAAACGGAAGCTTTGGCCAAAGGCGGCAAGCATCATGTTGAAAAACATAAGCAATGTGCGCGCAGCAGTTCTGGTGAGGAAAAACGAGTGGAGAATCGAGAAAAAGACGGCAATAAAGTAGAACGCATTGTTTAAGTGTTCGTTGTCTATATACCGATATACGCGTGAATATCAGTTTTCGCAGCATAGAACAAAAACTTATTGGAGTGCAAAATGAACCTGGATGCAAGAATTCTTTTTCGTTTTCATTTTCAGCCGAGGACACGACTCCAGCGTCGTTTGCTTCGAACTCCATCTCCACCGAATTAAGAAAATCAGCATCGTCCATGCTGCCCAGCAGAACATCCAGCTCGCGGCTTGGTCCTGCGTTCCCTTCATTTACAAGTTCCAAAGGACTGTCCGCTGTAAAGCCCTCTTTCAGAAAAATGAGTAACCAGTGGACACAGCAACATCAGTTATTACCGTCTATGTCCATTGCGTCTCCTTTGGCCCCCTCGTTTGGATCCGTGCAGGCATTCTCTCCTGCGTTGCCCTCGTCTGTTGTGCGTGAAGCTGAGGGCTTTATCATTTTGACCTAAGGTATAGAATTAACACAGTGTCTATAGGGATATGTATATCACGTACGAGGTCTCTCTCTTCATGATATTGCTTCGTCTTGGCCGTTGGCCATTCACAGCCTTTGGAGCTCTTATGGCAGGTGGAACAATAGCATTTTTGGTTGCGTTTAGGGAACATTGAAAAGAGAATGGTTAATGCAGGAAAGGTGATACACTCTTTCCGAAAAGTAAAGTCGCCCCGCCGATGAGAACAGATTTCGCATTCTCCGAAGTGTGAATTTCGCATTTTCCAAAAACAGATTTCGTACTGATGGCAAATCAGATGTCGCATCTCGCGAGGCCTTGTCGTACAAAGCTTGGCACCCTCCCAAGAGTATACAGTATTTCCAAAAAGTAA